>JBBPBX010003508.1:49173-76803 GCA_038048925.1 Garcialebias charrua
TTATCCAGCTCGCAGACATGCTGGATGTGAGCGATGGGATCCAAGGACAGGGATGTTTAGGTACTAATTACCAAACAGCAAGGCACAAGTCTCGCTCCATATTTCCTTACTCCTGTGGAAACACAAGGCAGGCTCCATTTATTTTTCCTTGACTGTTGTTTCTGGCACGGCAGCGTCTCGGTAAACACCGCTCGCCCACCATTGTAAATCCGACAGGCGCAGATCTTTCAAGTTAGACTCCTTTGAGGAAAAATGGAGACAGATCGGATGGCGGCGCTCGGGTTTTCCGTCTTAATGAGAGAGTGGAGAAGAGGGATGGCGTTTGATCCCTGGCATGGAAGCCTCTATTTAAGCCTGTCAGCGGTCATCACTCTCTCTCGGCTCTGGATCTGGAGAAACAAACCTGCACCGCTGGACTCGATCAGCTCAGTCAGACCCACTTTAACCCTTTTTGCTCCCGCGGCTACGTTTGCTATCTCTTCCCACCGGCTTGCGAGTATCTATTCTGATTGATCACCTCAGCAGAAGAAAATAAAAACGACACGGCAGAAACAAATCTGTGAAAATATTATTTTATTTGCAGAGCTTTGCTTTGAGCAAGCCTCTCGAGTCATCATGCTCCAATTTCATATCATGAGTTTGTCCAAAACCATCCAAGAGCCTCGTGGCTCTGCGAGGAAGTCTTGCAACGAGCGACGCCAAGCCAAACACAACAAGCCCCCAAGACACATTTCCATTCTCCCCTTTTAAGAAACTTTTAAACTTCAACTTTTAGGTTGAGGAATCGTAAAGAAGCGGGGGAAATTCTTGTGTTGGAGGGCTAGAGGGCTTCTCACCGTCGTGGACCTGGCCTGGAAGATGCTTTTCATCGCAGCACTAATGGCTCTGCCTAATCAGGCCTGATTGGGACGGCTAAATAAATAGTCTCTCCGTTTAAAACAGCATGCGGTAACTTAAGACAAAATCAATGCCCGGCCTGAATACTTACAGCTCGAGGCCAAACAAATGTCTTAGCTCTCGCTGCAGCGCATTTGTCATAATATCAGCGACACTGGCTTGGATTTCCGATTTATTCTAATAGAGGCATAAAGCGGAGTAGTTTTACATGTTTTTAAAAGGGTTGGATGCAGCAGGTTATTGCACACAACTAAATCAGACACAAAGGTTGTTCTAATCTCTTAAAGGGGTAGTCGGGGCATTTTTTTTAAAAAGAGATGTTCTGCCAAATAGTTATCAATAATTAGCACTTTATCAGTTGAAGAGCACAGAGTGAAGAGGGATCGGCAAAAGTCTTCGCCCAGGCTAGGCTAATGGATAGCTAAATGAGAGGTAATGGCTAAAATTAAACTAACCTAAGTTAATAATAAACCTGATTAGCATGTTTACCTGTAGTCAGTCCAGAATGATTCATTGACCAGTCTCTCAGCACCAGTGGCATATAACTGTCCTGCTTAGCATATGTGCAAACAAAGCAGGGGTTCCCAACACTGGCCCTTGAGGAGCACCATCCTTCATGTTTTAGTTGTTGCTCTGCTCTGACACTCCTGATTTTAATAAATGGGTGATTAAAGGCTTCTGGAGAACTTGATGAAGTAATTAAATCACTGACTGAGCAGGGAAACAAGTAAAACATGCAGGATGGTGTTCCTCAAAGCCCAGGGTTGGGTACCATTGATTTGATACAGTATTTGCTAAGGTAATGTTCTTTCATACTGTTATGTCAGCTTAAAAAATATATTGTTTTTGTTAAAAGACCACTTCTGCCTTTTCCTTAAAACTCTTTGCACTTTGGCCAATGACAGTTTGTCACTGTTCTATAACAAAAATCTGATCTTGATCGTTGTGTCATGGCTCATAAGGTGCTCTCTGACTCAACATCACTTCAAAGATGACCAGTCTCTCCCATTAAAGACCTCTCTGGACAAGTTTTTCTTTTTTTCCCTTTAAATGAGAATTTATACCTATTTTCCGAAAAGAAACTGACATTTTCAGGAATCTGAGTGAATCTCAAGACGTTCACAAGCGAAAGTGAAGAAAAACAAAAGCGTACAGCAACACTTGTAATGAAACTGCAAAGTGGAGCGCTCAACGTCAGAAAGCGTTTAGCATTAATCATCAATCACAGATGAAACGAGGTGTCTCCCCAGGAGCCGGAGCTCGATAATAAACACAGGAGTCAGACTAGACTTCTGCGGGCTTGGGAATAAATAAAGTGAATGACCTTGACATCAGCAGCTAGTAAAATATTTGGCTGTGTGGTGGAGTTCGTATGAAAGAGAGCTTTGTGTTATGAGAAATAAATACAGACAGACACAATCGGCTTTGAGTGAAAAGAGTTTTGTCAGAGGTTTCAAGGCAGCAGAGCTTTTGAATCGCGTTTGATTTATCTTGTGCCTCACTTCTTGTTTTGCCATGTCTGCCTGTGTGATTGAAATACCATATACAGAGAGCGCTGAATTATTGCAATCCATCACATCTGGAGCTGGAAAGAGACAGCCGACCTGTTTGCTATGACAGACAAAGATCTTGTGTTTCTGAAAAATGCCACAGGAGAAGACTTCAAAAAGACAATCATATGCACAGAATGTTCAGAAGTGTATTTCTTTTTTCTTTTTCTTGCGTGTTGCTCGTTTATTTATTTAGCTGCAGCTGGGATCAGAGGTCGGCGGAGTTATTTGGCCATTCTCCTCGCCACGTCTTTGTAGGCGTCCTCGATCTCAGAGTCGTCAGCGCAGGTGTTGGTGAACTCTTCTCGCGAGTAGGCATTGTTCAGATACCGCCACACCCCCGTCATTTCTGATGGGATGTCGTAGTTGCGATACTTCTTAGTGACAACCTGGAAGAGACGGGAAAGCAAGAACTGATGAGTCAGTCTGTGATGTTTGAGATCACAAATGCATTTGAATGGGTTTCAAAAGGCTACAAAACATTTCTGCACATGGCAACATGGGAATTAGGAAAACTATTATTTACCAATTTTAGGGTGAATGAAGTGCTAGAGCTGGGCTGCCACCTTACCGTGGTGGAGGGGTTTGAGTGTCCCAATGATCCTAGGAGCTATGCTGTCAGGGGCTTCATGCCCCTAGAAGGGTCACCCAAGGCAGACAGGTCCTAGGTGAGGGATCAGACAAAGTGCAGCCCAAAAACCCCTATGATGAGTACAATTAATGGACTAAGTTTTCCCTCGCCCGGACGCGGGTCACCGGGGCCCCACTCTGGAGCCAGGCCCGGAGGTGGGGCACGCTGGCGAGCGCCTGGTGGCCGGGCTTTTACCCATGGAGCCCGGCCGGGCACAGCCCGAAGAGGAGACGTGGGTCCCCCTTCCCATGGGCTCACCACCTGTGGGAGGGGCCAAAGGGGTCGGGTGCAATGTGAGATGGGTGGCGGCCGAGGGCGGGGACCCTGGCGGTCTGATCCTCGGCTACAGAAGCTGGCCATTGGGACATGGAATGTCACCTCTCTGGTGGGGAAGGAGCCTGAGCTAGTGTGTGAGGTTGAGAGGTTCCGACTAGAAATAGTCGGACTCACCTCAACGCATGGCTCTGGCTCTGGAACCAGTTTCCTTGAGAGGGGTTGGACACTCTTCCACTCTGGAGTTGCCCCTGGTGAGAGGCGCCGAGCAGGAGTGGGCATACTGGTTGCCCCCCATCTTGGTGCCTGTACGTTGGGGTTCACCCCGGTGAACGAGAGGGTAGCCTCCCTTCGCCTACGTGTGGGGGGACGGGCTCTGACTGTTGTTTGTGCCTATGCACCAAACGGCAGCTCAGACTACCCACCCTTTTTGGAGTCCTTGGAGGGGGTATTGGAGAGTGCGCCTCCTGGGGACTCCCTTGTTCTACTGGGGGACTTCAACGCTCACGTGGGCAATGACAGTGAGACCTGGAGGGGTGTGGTTGGGAGGAACGGCCCCCCTGATCTGAACCAGAGTGGTGTTCTGTTATTGGACTTCTGTGCTCGTCATGGATTGTCCATAACGAACACCATGTTTAAGCATAAGGGTGTCCATATGTGCTCTTGGCACCAGGACACCCTAGGTCGCAGTTCGATGATCGACTTTGTTGTCGTCTCATCTGATCTGCGGCCGCATGTCTTGGACACTCGGGTGAGGAGAGGGGCGGAGCTGTCTACTGACCACTACCTGGTGGTGAGTTTGCTCCGATGGTGGGGGAGGATGCCGGTCAGACCTGGCAGACCCAAACGTATCGTGAGGGTCTGCTGGGAACGTCTGGCAGAGTCTCCCGTAAGACGGAGCTTTAACTCCCACCTCCGGGAGAGCTTTGAACACGTTCCGAGGGAGGCGGGGGACATGGAGTCCGAGTGGGCCGTGTTCCGCGCCTCTATTGTCGAGGCAGCTTATCGGAGCTGTGGCCGCAAGGTTGTTGGTGCCTGTCGAGGTGGCAACCCTCGAACCCGGTGGTGGACACCGGCAGTGAGGGATGCTGTCAGGCTGAAGAAGGAGTCCTATTGGGCCTTTTTGGCTTGTGGGACCCCGGAAGCAGCTGATAGGTACCGGCAGTCCAAGCGGCATGCGGCTCGGGTGGTTGCTGAGGCAAAAACTCGGGCGTGGGAGGAGTTCGGAGAGGCCATGGAGAATGACTTCCGTACGGCTTCGAGGCGATTCTGGTCCACCATCCGGCGTCTCAGGGGGGGAAAGAGGTACGAGACCAACACCATTTATGGTGGAGGTGGCGTGCTGCTGACCTCAACTCGGGATGTTGTGAGTCGGTGGGCGGAATACTTCGAAGACCTCCTCAATCCTACTGGCACGTCTTCCACTGAGGAAGCAGAGCCTGGGGACTTTGGGTCGGGTTCTCCGATCTCTGGTGCTGAGGTCGCCGAGGTGGTTAAAAAGCTCCGCGGTGGCAAGGCTCCGGGGGTGGATGAGATTCGCCCGGAGTTCCTTAGGGCTCTGGATGTTGTAGGGTTGTGTTGGCTTACGCGACTCTGCAATATCGCGTGGACATCGGGGGCAGTTCCCTTGGATTGGCAGACTGGGGTGGTGGTTCCCCTATTTAAAAAGGGGGACCGTAGGGTGTGTTCCAACTATAGGGGGATCACACTCTTAAGCCTCCCTGGTAAGGTCTATTCAGGGGTTCTGGAGAGGAGGGTCCGTCGGATAGTCGAACCTCGGATTCAGGAGGAGCAGTGTGGTTTTCGTCCTGGTCGTGGAACACTGGACCAGCTCTACACCCTCAGCAGGGTCCTGGAGGGTGCGTGGGAGTTTGCCCAACCAGTTTACATGTGCTTTGTGGACTTGGAGAAGGCATTCGACCGCGTCCCTCGGGGGGTTCTGTGGGGGGTACTCCGGGAGTATGGGGTACCAGGCCCTTTGATAAGGGCTGTTAGGTCCCTGTACGACCGGTGTCAGAGCTTGGTCCGCATTGCCGGCAGTAAGTCAGGCTCGTTTCCGGTGAGAGTTGGACTCCGCCAAGGTTGCCCTTTGTCACCGATTCTGTTCATAACTTTTATGGACAGAATTTCTAGGCGCAGCCAAGGTGTTGAGAGGATCCGTTTTGGTGACCTTAGAATCGCTTCTCTGTTTTTTGCAGATGATGTGGTCCTACTGGCTTCATCAGTTCGTGATTTACAACTTTCACTGGAGCGGTTTGCAGCCGAGTGTGATGCGGCCGGGATGAGGATCAGTTCCTCCAAATCCGAGGCCATGGTCTTGAGCCGGAAAAGGGTAGCATGCCCTCTCCGGGTCGGGGAGGAGGTCCTGCCCCAAGTGGAGGAGTTTAAGTATCTCGGGATCTTGTTCACGAATGAGGGAAAACTGGAGCGTGAGATCGATAGGCGGATAGGTGCAGCGTCCGCAGTGAAGCGGGCGCTGTACCGGTCTGTCGTGGTGAAGAGAGAGCTGAGTCAAAAGGCAAAGCTCTCAATTTACCGATCGATCTACGTTCCCACCCTCATCTATGGTCATGAGCTTTGGGTTATGACCGAAAGAACAAGATCTCGGATACAAGCGGCTGAAATGAGTTTTCTCCGCAGGGTGGCTGGACTCTCCCTTAGAGATAGGGTGAGAAGCTCAGTCATCCGGGAGGGACTCGGAGTAGAGCCGCTGCTTCTCCACATCGAGAGGAGCCAGTTGAGGTGGCTCGGGCATCTGGTTAGGATGCCTCCTGGACGCCTCCCTGGTGAGGTGTTCCGGGCACGTCCCACCGGGAGGAGACCCAGAGGAAGACCCAGGACGCGCTGGAGGGACTATGTTTCTCGGCTGGCCTGGGAACGCCTTGGGATTCCCCCGGAGGAACTGCTCCAAGTGGCTGGGGAGAGGGAAGTCTGGGCCTCCCTACTTAGGCTGCTACCCCCGCGACCCGACCCCGGATAAGCGGAAGAAGATGGATGGATGGATGGATGAAGTGCTAGAGTAATAAAATGGCTATACCATTTGTTTATATCTAAGATGGTGAGAGAACTACACGACAGCTGTGTCTACTTCATCCTAATTCTTTGCACATGAAAAGACTTAGGGCGGCCGTGGTGTAGTGGTAATGGCAGTCGTCTCCCGATCGGAAAGTTGGCGGTTCGACTCCCGGGACCCGCACCATGTGTCGTTGTGTCCTTGGGCAAGACACTTAACCCTGAGTTGCTCCCGGTAGGACTGGAAAGCACCTTGCATGGTAGTCTGCCGCCACCGGTTTATGAATGTGTGTAGCATTCAATATATTCATTCATTCATTCAACCTTTATTTATACAGGCTAGCCTCGTTGAGTCACGGGGACTCATTTACAAGAGGGACCTGTCTCACTCACACCAAACAACCATCCACTCTCACACTCACACCTAGGGTCAATTTAGAGTCACCAATCAGCCTAACAAGCATGTTTTTTGGTCTGTGGGAGGAAACCGGAGTACCCGGAGGAAACCCACGCATGCACGGGGAGAACATGCAAACTCCACCCAGAAAGGCCCCGGACCGGGATTTGAACCGGCAACCTTCTCGCTGAGAGGCAGCAGCTCTACCAGTTGTGCCACCGTGCTGCCCATATGTGTAGCACTTTGAGATTTTCAGTAATGAAAAGTGCGTTATACATTGAATTAATTATATTATTATTATTATTACTTATGGGGAAAAAAAGAGAGATAAAGGGTGAATTTTCAGTTCCAGTCTCCCAGACTTCTCATTGTTTACGATCAATTATCCAAAGAGTTGTGTGGTGATGTTTTATGTGGTCACTTTTAGAATTTGTGGTTTATTGTGTACACAGCTTTCAAAACCGTTTTCTAAGTGGTGCACGTAGTTTCGTTGCCCATCTTCACCCATGTGTGCAACATGGGTGAAGATCAGAGGTGGGTAGGAACGAGTTACATTTACTCCGTTACATTTACTTAAGTAGCTTTTTGAGAAAATTGTACTTGTGAGAGTAGTTTAAATGTGAAAGACTTATACTTTTACTTGAGTAAATTTTAGGGGAGAAAACCGCAACTTTTACTCAGTTACTATGGGCTTTCTGCCGATCGCTACAGTTACTTTTGTTTCAAGTATGTAAAAACATTCGCAGCAAAATTATTGCGTAACTTATTGTCACCTGACATGTAACCAATCAAGTGAAGCCAACCAGTCACGTGACCACAACAAACTCTCCGCGCGGGCCATGTTGAGTGACGTCGGAGATTCTGGTAAACAGTTAGTGCTGTTTATAGGATGTCAAAATGTAAGAAAATGAGTTCCAACATTTACTGGTAGAAACAAAGTTTTGCAGAAAGTCAAGTTTATTATTATTTAGCAGAATTATTTGGGCTACAGTTGCCTTTGTGTTTTTTTTTATTTTTTTTTTTTTTCTTCTTTCGGCTTTTTCCCTGCGTTAGGGGTCACCACAGCGATCTAGTCGCACGAAGATTTGGCAGTTGTTTTTACGCCGGATGCCCTTCCTGACACAACCACAGACCACCGAGCAACCACAGCCCTCTGTGTGGAGTAGAGAGCTGATATCTAGGGTTCCCGGGGGAGCAGATGGTGTGGGTTAAGGGCCTTGCTCAAGGGCCCAGAGTGGGGCAGATGAGGGTGGAGACAGGTGTGACCGCTTCACTTATCCCACCCACATCTATGATGTTGTCGGTACCGGGGCTTGAACCGGCGATCTTCCGATCACAAGCGCACCTTCTTAACCTCTGCGCCACCACTCCCACTCTGTGTTTTTATTTATTTACAACAATGTAAAAGATAAGTGGTTTATTTCTAAATCCTTTTGGCTGGTATTGCCTTTGTGTTTTTATTTATAACAATGTATGTTCAGTCTCATTAAAAGTTATGTTTCCTTGTAAATCCATTTGCATGTTATAATTTAATGACACGAGATGGTACTCCGCAGTTACTCACTACTTGAGTAGGTTATAATCAAAGTACTTTATTACTTTTACTCAAGTAAATTTTTGGATGCCTACTCACTACTTTTACTTGAGTAATATTTGGTTCAAGTAACAATACTTTTACTTGAGTAAAAATTTTGAATACTCTACCCACCTCTGGTGAAGATGGACAACGAACATCGGCCTGCTTATTAGTATCATCGAACGCCACCCTTGATGAGTACGATTTAAGATACTGGAGGACATTTTTAAAAATAGACAAGACAAATCTGGACCAGTTTTCAAGGTTCAAGGTTCTTTTGTGTCATTCACATCACATGTGGTACATGAGGTGAAATGAAATTGTGCACTAAAGGTCCCAGTTGTATACAAAAATAGCAAAAATATAAAGTATAAAAAATAAACTGTATACAAGGATCTAAGTCAATAAATGCTAAACTTCCTGTGGACAAGAAGCTATGTCCCCTCCCCGAGGACATCTGTGGACCTGTATCAGAGTTGAGCCGGCTGACAGACACTGTGCCATCTTTATCAGGACTATGGAACTTTCTGGCAGTGCCCACGGACAACTCACCGCCTTTGTCTGCCTCCTCGTGTGTAAATGTGTTATGATGTCACATTAGTATGTTGTTGTTTATGTGTGAGGTCTTTTTTTTTTTTACAACTTTCACACTGTGCCCCGGCCAGGACATAGTGCGAGACACTATTTTTTTAACCTCCCCTCCCCTTGTGTTTCTCTTTTCCTTATCTACTTTTGTCTGTCTGAAACAGGTCTCTCTTGTAAATGAGTCCTTGAGGCTCAATGGAAACTAACCTGTATAAATAAAGATTGAATGAATAAACAATATGCTAAAAGATCTAAGATATACGCAGAACACCAATAATGTAAAATATTACGGTATATTAAACAGCAGCTCAAACATTTTTATATTATATAAAATACTATATACGTATTTGTATAATATTATATATTTATACAGGTTGTCCCCGACTTACGGCAGTCTCTACTTATGGTGATTCGACTTTACGAACGCCTCCCATTGAAAAGCATTGCTTCTAGTTACGCCGTTTATGTGCTTATGCGCCTTTAAATTTACAGGAGGGGAGGGGGGAGAGCACTCGGTGGAGGGAGGGGGAGTAGCTTCAGTGGAAATTTACTACAGACCGCATGATTTGGGGCAGACCGGAGCAGACATAGCAGAGGAGGTTAGGAGCTGTGGACCAAGTGAAGCAGCTGGAAGCTGCAGAACTCGAGGTGCAACGAGCTAACATGCTAACAGACGGAGACCAGCATACCAGTAGGTAATTAACTCTTTTTTTCCTTTATTATGGCTCCTAAATGTATGTGGTTTTTGATAATTATGTAGGGTAATGTGTTAGGATAGGCTAAGTGCTTGGTAAAATAAATTACTGTATGTATGAGGTGCCGTTTGGACGTATTTTCCGACTTACGGCGATTTCCGACATGCGAACGGCCGTAGGAACGGAACTCGTTCGTAAATCTGGGACTCTCTGTATATTATATTTTATTTACATTATATAAAATTTTATTTTCTGTCCTCAGAGCTGGTGTTCAAATACAAATGTAGAGCTCTAAAATGTACAGAAACTAAACTGAGACGGGTTTCAGATGCCTGAGACTCTGATGTTGAGAGAACATTTGTAGAACAAATGTTGTGCATGCGTGGGTTTTCTCCGGGTACTCCAGTTTCCTCCCACAAACCGAAAACGTGTTAAGACAGATTGGTAACTCTAAATTGTCTCTAGGTGTGAGTGCGAGAGTGAATGGTTGTTTTTCTCATTTGTCTCTGTGTCCCTGTGATGGACTGGAGACCTGTCCAGGGTGCACCCGCCTCTTGCACAGTGACTGCTGGACATGGGCACCAGTGAACCCCACAATCCAAAAAGGAAGAAGCGGGTAAAAGATGATGGATGGATGGATGGATGGAAGTTCTGAATATGTTCAAAATTCAAGTGATAAGGAAACATTTTGTAAACCCTCACAACTGTTCACTAATCAATCACCACTGACCACAGCCCAGTAAGATACTGACTTTACACTGAACCCTCAGAGTTTTTATTAGCAGAGCACACCTTTCAAATAAACTGATCAGAACATTACACCGACTTTATGATTTTCTTTCATTCTTTACCAGTCACACGTTACCATCTGTGTTTCCAAATCAAAGGTTGAGCAACATACCATGGATTTACCCTTTGTGCATTGTTTCCACCTGCTTTTAGGGGAAATGACCCCCTAAACTTTGACTGGCAGTAAATGAAACTCCTGAAGGATTTGCTGTTAAAACTAGGGATGCACGATATTATCGGCATGGTATCAGTATCGGCCCATGTTAAACATTTTAAAATTTAATATCGGGCATCAACTATTCCATTAAAATAACTCGCCAATATAAAAGGTGATGTTTTTGCCTGTAGCGGCAGCACAACGCGATGATGTTGCAGCGGCCGCACTACGCAACAACGTCACGTGCGCCTATACCCGATCTCACGGTGGAGAGGAATATTCAAAATGTCAACTGTATAAGTTTTATTTTTTGGTGAGGATGTCAGATTCTGAAGATTTATGGACTCCGTTGAGCCTCGCTACATCGTCTGCAGTCGAAGATATTTTTCAGACGTAACATTACTCGAGTTACAAGCCGTCATTTCTGACATCATTGAGAAGCTAATAGCCTATAGCACGACTGGTTGGGTGAGTTTTACCACAGACATTTGGACGTCGTGTTAGCCCCGTTAGCATGATTAGTTTTACAGCACAGTGGATAGACAAAATCTTTTATCTTAAAAAGTCTGTCCTTCATGCACAGGAGTGCAGAGGATCCCACACTGCAGCTAGGAACTTGGAACAAGCCTCCACAAGTGAGACAGCATCGCAGGTTGACTAATGCTAATAAATAACATTTAACACTTTTCATTTAACATAAGTTAAAGTGTTATGTCATATGTCTGTAACTGAATATATGTCACCAGCTCTTACAGCTGTTACATAAGTTTGTAGCAAATAAACCTAAATAAGAGGGTTATGTTCTGACAAAGGAACATATGTAAAAGATCGGTATCGGCATCGGCTATCGGCCGAATAAGTTTTAACATATCGGATATCGGCCAAAAATCCAATATCGTGCATCCTTAGTTCAAATGTAAAATAAAACTAAAATAATACTTTGAAGCTTTTAAAGCCCAAATTCTATGGCTTGTTTATCAATACATATTTAATGTCACTGATTATTGGTCACCAACTTTATATCAAAACTGTCAAATACAGAAGTGTTAGTGGCAGTAAACAAACTGAACTGTTGTTGTATAGCATGCTAACTAGCACTGAAGGAGAAGGAAGTGACGTTGCTCCACTGCATGGCCTCAATGACATCATCACTAGTGGCCTGTTAATTTTTTTCCTCAAATTTGGATACATTGGAATGTTTATCTTAAAACATATTTAAGAATTAAAAAGTATGAAGTCAGAAAATGGCAAATAAAACTGAGGAGTTGTGATGATAAGTGTTGGTCGAGGCCATAGCGTCCCAGAGCCTGGAGTCAGAACGTTCATTAGTCTGTTCGTGAAAACAGTGACGCATCTGATTTCAACCATAGAGATAACCAAGAAGTAACTATTAATAACTATTAATCAAGTGGAATGGATTTGTTCATGAAGAAATAGAAACAACACTGGGTGAAATTATATTNTAGGCTCAACCCACTTCTGTATTAAACACATGACTGTTGTTTTTCATGATTTCATCTCATCTTTTGTTTATATGTTCTTAATTTCATGTGTACAGCACTTTGTTGCAGCTGTGTTTTTTTTAAATGGCTTTATAAATAAAGTATAATTGTTATTTTTATGTTTTAGTTCAATTTTTAGTGTATTTGCGATCGCTCCCAACGCGCAGCCGGCAAAAATTAAACGAGCAGACCCCCGGCGTAGGGACCGGCGGCAACGGGACCCTCTTCTGGCGGATGGAGCGGAGCTTCAACTGTACAGCCTCGCAGCAGCGAGGACCTTCTCCTTACGGATTAATTTACGGGAGACACTTGGTGAACTTTGTGTTGTCTTGACTGGAACAGCGATAACTCCCAAAATCGCCGCGTGCAACGAGCGGAGCTGGCGAACACCGGAAGAGGAACAAGCTAACATTAGCATCGGATTCGGGTGGTCTCATGCTAAAAGGAGCAGCAAATTGCGGCGCGCTCAGACGGGTTTCGGTAAGTTATCTTAAGCTACACTAACAGTAAGTCAAATGAGTAATAAAAAAAGAGCTAATTTTAAAACAACAACACATTACAGATACTGGCTGTGCAGAGGGCGTAAACAGATCGTTGAAGGGCGTGGACTTCAGAACTTGTATCAGAAACCGGTCGTTCAAAACGAAAGTTAAAAATGGCAGAATTAAAAAGGTATAATTAATTATCTAAGAATTATTTTGTGTATTAAAATGAATTAATATTGTCAAGATAGCACACAGACATAACATACATTTTTTAAATACTTACATGTGGTCCCCTTTAAAATGCAGTACCGCTAATAACTAATTATCTATCTGTATTCATTGTCTTGAACAGTGGAAAGTTTAACTGTTATGAATCACAATGCACGTGATCCATTCTACAGCTCCCCTCCCAACTAACAGCAATCATTGAGAGAAGGTATATGTCCATTCTTCCTGTTGCTTTCAGTCATGGTTCTGATTTTACAGACATTTCCCACAATGCTGCTGTGTCTGCTTACGTAGCAGGAAGGCAATGGTTAATGTTTCCTGTACTCCGTGCTTTGCTTTCGTCATGTGCCCATAATGCATTGCAGCGATTCAGTTTTCCAGTAAACAGTTTTAAAATTACTTTATCGATGCACAAAAGAAAAAGACAAAGAAGCAGCCGAAATAGCAATCCTCAACACATTCAACAACTTTTTAATTTTTAGACCATGAGCGAAAGGTCTATTTTAGGAAATGACATCCCCAGCGATTCGCAGTTATAGGTAGGATGAAGGTGTATAACAGTTCATTCACCGCTAGTTGGCAGTGTAGTGCAAATATTGCATAACTTATTGCTGGCTACCAAGTGTTGAATTGAACTTGCGCTTTAAAATTAGCTTCCGCTAGTTTTCCTAAGACATAAGCACTTTTGAAATTGCGGACCTAAATAACTTAATAAGCGCTTTAGAAATTGTGGAACTAATTTTTGGACTAGCGCTGCCCACCACTGGTTTTCAGTGTAAAATGCTGTCTGTTACTGTTCATTTCTTAAGTGACAATATTGGAAACTGTTAAGAGTTAACAACATATTCTTTAGTTTAAAACTTATGGCTAAAACTACACAAGATATATTTTGCACTGTTTTGCACTACAAGAAAGAAGCCTAATGCTTGAGTTGTTAATTATTTAAAAACTCTCTGGACCTAGTAGTGAAATTTTCTTAATAGAGATTATTTTGTGGTATAGCAGTTTTCAAAATAACTTATGGCAAAAGGACACCCTATGCTTTTTTTAATTATTCCTATTGCAAGTTTTATACCAAAAACATATTGTGATGTATATCGTTATCGCCACCCTTCACAATACAATGCAGAGAGGAAAGCTCTACAAAGAGTGGTGAAGGCTGCACAGAAGTCTGTGGGAGTCAGTCTCCCCACCATCACAGACATTTACACCTCCAGATGCAGAAAAAGAGCCACCTGCATCATGAAAGACCTCACTCACCCAGCACACTCACTCTTTGCACCACTCCCCTCGGGACGGAGGTTGAGGAGCATCAAATGTAGAACCACTAGACTGAGGAACAGCTTCTACCCTGAGGCTGTCAGACTCATGAATAAATAAATAATAAGAATAAACACTGCAAAATGTCACATCATGCTGATGCTGATCTGTTTCTTGTTGCTGCGTTCATCTGTGACCATCTGCTCATGTTCGTGCTGCTGTTTATAATGATGTTTTTCTACTACATTAGGGCTTAGTGTATTACTAGCTGATGTCTCTCTTAGTTAATCCTAGATGTTATTATTGTTTTTCTCTTGCATTTGTTGTTGGATGTAACTGGGACCCTGTGTACATAATCTCGTTTTCAACACATGTACTACATGCGGTGCAAATGACAATAAATTCTCTCTGACTCTGACTCTGACAAAGTCAAAGTCAAAGTCAACTTTATTGTCAGATCTGCAATATGTACTGTACAGGACATACACAGGACCGAAATTGCGTTTCTCTCAGTCCCTCGGTGCAACAGTAAACATCTAAACATTGAAACACTGAAACATATAATAATAGACATAAGCATAAAATAGTAAAACTAACACTGTCCTGAGTTTTTGCATAGTGGTATAAGAGTATGAAAATTTACACCAACTCTAAAACTAAAACATTAAACATTTAATGAACATAATACTGTCCTGAGTTTTTGCATACTAGTATAAAAAAGAGTATAAAAAGTATAACTAAAATAAACTAAAGGTTTCTAGCATTGACATTTGCAAAGTGGCAAAGCAGCGTATGAGTTAATGTACACAGTATATGTATGAGGTAGTAGTTGATGTTGTTATAGAGGCAAAAAGTGGCATATGCAGTAAGGCACATTGGGCATCCCTAAATAAGACCGTTCAGAGCACACTGTATATGTATCAGCAGTGGTGTAGATATTAGAGTAGTGTAAATGTAAACAGTAGTAATTAAATGTAAGCAGTAGTAATAAAAGTAAACAGTATTAATAAATGTAAACAGAGAATGTAAACAGTATTATGACTATAGGCAGTGATGTAATACAAACATTAGTGCAAGTATGAGAAGTAGTGCAAACTGTATGAGCACATGACCGAGAGTTTAGTGAATAACCCGTTTGATGACACAGAGTCCAGTGTTAAAATCTTTGTGTTGTGTGGTAATGTGTGAGAAAGTTTTAGTGTTAAGGCAGTTCAAATGGGAGGGGGGGCAGAGCAGGCAGAGTGTTTAGCATTCTGACTGCCT
This sequence comes from Garcialebias charrua, assembly GCA_038048925.1. NCBI lineage: Eukaryota > Metazoa > Chordata > Actinopteri > Cyprinodontiformes > Rivulidae > Garcialebias > Garcialebias charrua. Next base: position 64,474 of record JBBPBX010003508.1, read on the forward strand.
GATGAACAGAGCTGTCTCTCAGTCTGCTGGTTCGAGCCTGGAGACTCCTCAGTCTCCTCCCTGATGGCAGCAGTCTGAAGCAGCTGTGTAGTGGGTGTGTGGGATCACCTGCCATGCAGTGGGCTTTCCGAGTGAGGCGTTTGCTGTGTAAGTCCTGCAGTGAGGGCAAGGAGGTGCCCACGATCTTCTCAGCTGCTCTCACAATGCGCTGGAGGCTCTTGCGGCAGGATGCAGTACATGCACCAAACCACACAGTGATGCAGCTGGTCAGGACACTTTCTATGGCACCTCTGTAGAAGGTGCTCATGATGGGGGTTGAAGCTCCAGCCCTTTTCAGCTTGCGGAGAAAGTAGAAATACATATCGTGATATGATTTTTAGGCCATATCGCACATTCCTAATTTTAAATTATCTCCGTTGATGAGTTTTTGTTTATTTATATTTCTCAAAAGAAAAAAAACTGTGCCTATAACATGAACCAAACAGAGTAAAAATACAAATTATGTTCAAACAATAATGAAATAACGTAACACAGGTTTGGGCTTCTCCTGAGCCTGGTTCTGCTGGAGGTTTCTTGCATGAGGGAGTTTTTCCTTTCCACTGCTTCATCTGTGCTCGCTCAGGATGACAGACTCTGACGAAGTGAAAACTCGAAGCTATTTGCTGGCTCCTTAGATACATACAGTATTGTTATTAATTAATTTTTATGTATGTGAATGTTTCTGTTCAGTGCCTTGAGATGACTTCTGTTTGTGAAATGGCGCTATATTCATTCAACCTTTATTCATACAGGTTAGTGTCATTGAGTCACGAGGACTCATTTACAAGAGACACATGTTTTAAACAAAAATCCCAATACACACAGCAGCAAACATGAACATAAAAGCATATAAAACGAAAATAATATAAAAGATGTGATATAAAACTAAATAAAAAAGTGCTACATTGTAAAACCATGTAAAATACTAAAAACAGGATCATGTCTATTGATTTTCGCATTGAATTTAACAGTTGTTTGAAATGCCTTAGAGGTCAAAGTCGAGAGCAACAGATCTATTTGCAAGGTGTTCCAGGTTACTGGAGCAGAGTACAACCAAATAATAAACTGAATTCCTGTTCCTTTTTTAGTTTTCTACATTTGCCTTATAATCAAGCTGTTTTGCTATTTTGACATCTTTTTTTAACTTGTTGAAAAAAATTGGTATACCTCTCTTATGATTGTCTATTCTTCTTCTTTCGGCTGTTCCCTCTTCAGGGGTCACTACAGCAAGTCATCATCCTCCACCTCTGCATCTGTCCTCTGCATCCTCTGTCCTCACTCCAACTACCTTCATGTCCTCTCTAACTGCATCCATAATATCTCCTCTTTGTCTTTTTCCTGGCAGCTGCATTTCTAACATCCTTCTACCAATATACCCACTGTCCCTCCTCTGGACATGTCCAAACCATCTCAGTCTGGCCTCTCTAACTTTATGAGTTGTTCAACATGTGCTGTACCTCTGAGGATCTCAGTCCTGATCTTATTCTTATCCATCCTTGTCACTCTTAGGAGAACCTCAGCATCTTCATTTCTGCCACTTGCAGACTGCGGTAAAGTTATCCAACTTCCAACGTAAAACTAACTTTACCGCAGTCACTTGCAGTTCTGTCTCCTGTCTATTTGTCCATGTCTCTATCTCCAGACCATACAATATATCTGGTCTTCTTTGACCTTTGCTGACGCCTTTTTGTTACAAATCACTCCTGATACTTTGCTCTATCCACTCCATCCTGCCTGGATTCTCTTTTTCACTTATTTCACACATTCCCCATTTGTTGTCATCATTCTTTGTTGAAACCACGTCTCTCATGTAAATGAGTCATCGAGGCTCAATGGAATTAACCTGTCTAAATAAAGTGGAATGAATGATGAAGAATCCGGTAACTGTTTATACCTTTTAAGAATCTGATTGTTAGCTTAGCTCCGTTGAGCTCTGAAAGTTGTTATAATTTATATGGGAACAAACAAAACGAAAGCATTAAAACAATTGTAAACAGGTACGGCCAGCAATTTCTAAAATGCCCATTTTATATTTTCTTCAACACTGAACTATTTTAAAGTCAAACTTCAAAGTTTTACAGATTGAACAGATGAGCTAACAAGCTTACCGAGTGTTAGCTTAGCAGCAGGTAACTTCTGTGACTTATCAAATTCTGTGACCCCAGCGTACATTCCCCTCGTACGTCGACGTTCTACGTCGACTTCGTTGCCAAGCGATAGAAGTTTTTTTCATTCAACCTTTATTTATACAGGTTAGTCTCATTGAGCCTTTATCATTCATTCAGTGGAAATACGGAAAAAGCTGTGCAAGCCTTCTTTTCCAAGGTTTATAACTTACACATACTACAGACTGGAGTCCACCGCTGCAGCGGTACGTCAGAACGTCCGCCATATTGGATTTGGCAAATCTGCCCATAGATATATATCTATGAATCTGCCACACCGCAGTATATTGTGACCGTAGGTGGCGCTGTTGCATTTTTTCACCATACTATGCAATACAGTATCTGATAAACGCTATCATATTCTGTAACCGTTTACATTTTCATAATGCAGTACTCATATTAGTGTTCAGATTTTACTTTTTCTTCTTTGGAGGAAGGAGAAAGTCAGCGTCCTTCCTCCAAAGGATAAAAATTAACATCTGCCCACTAAAATCACGACTATTACACAACAGACGGTCATAGAATAAGATACTCAGGTCTCTCTTGTAAATGAGTAATCGAGGCTCAGTGGGATTAACCTGTCTAAATAAAGGTTGAACGAATGATAAGGTTTATCAGGTATTGCAACGTATGATGTAAAACTGCAACAGCGCCCCCTACAGCCACAATATACGATGGTCACAGAATACACCTGTTTTAAGGAAATGGACAGAACTTCATAAAGCATCTAAGTGTTTTAAGTTGATGCCTGTCATTCACACACCAATATATTTGGAAAACAAATAGGCACCAAAGACATTTGTAACTTTTAACGTGATTATTAAAAAGTTTCCTCCTTATTTAGGTTATAGGCGAGCACTAAAACCTAATATTCTTTGAGTGTTTACAACTACTGTAGTGTGTACAGTAACACCATTATTGTGATATAGAAATATTCATATTGAACATTTAATCTACGTCTTAACCATATCCTGAAATGTAGATGTGACATGGATTCACATTTAACTGATTTTGATTAATCACATTGATGGACATATACACACACACCAACTAGAGGGTGGTGGGGTGCTGAACATACACACACACACAATGTATATTTTATTATGCACACACAAATATATAATGTATATTTTATTATTGTATATATGTGTACATAATTTACTTAATGTGTAATAAAAATAGATGCATATTGGGTATTTTGAGAAAAAAAATTGTCAGAATTCAGTTAAAGAAACTTGCACTGTGGTCCTAAAATGTTTTAATTTCCTTAAAGGAATTTCCCCAAAGGATCAAGTTTTATCTGTTGGGCCAAATAAATAAATAATAAATAAATAAATAAATCTGCAATGCAGACACATTGTTTCGTCTGGATTTCCTTTTAACAGAAATTATGCAATTATCACTTAACAAAAAGAATTACCTTTAATATAATTAGGATGATCTACAAATACATCAGATTGTCAAAAGATACATTACTAAATTACACAATTAAAATGAAAATGATTTTATCATGAAAAAAATGGTTTTATTGTACGTATATATATTCTTTTACATAGCTAGACATTCCCCATGATTAACATTTTATGTTTCACACACAAATATAAAAGTAAAGTGTTGCTGAACTGGTTTATTGTTTGAGGTCAAGAATTGTCAGAAACACAGAACAATTTGCTCTAATTAGAACAAGACCGTAAGCATGCACTGTTGAATAAAACATCATTATGGTTTGTTAAAATTTCCGTTCAAAAGAAAGAATAATGGTAATAACTGATCAAGAAAATACAGATTTACAAAGAACACGTTTTTTTTTTCTCCCCCAAAAACTAAACACAAACATAGAGGGGATTGAAGGAATATTGTTACTGATAAAACCTTGCAAGTCACTGGTGCTTGCATAGTGGCATCTCACATTTCAAATAGCAGATTAATTTAGTTTACAAACCAAATTTGGACAAAGATGTAGAGCAAAACTGTTTTGGTGTACAAAAATAAAAGTTACTGGTAAGATAAAACAGCATAAACTGGTTAAGTCCAAATCTTAAACAGACTTAAGGTGTTGCAAATTAAGCGTGAGATACTCATCTGATTGAGGACCAAATTAGAACAAATGCAGCTTATCACAATAGTTGAGTATATAAAAACATAAGAACACATTAACCTACATAAAAGTACAAAGTTAAATCAGGATTACTTGTTTTAAACAGATATCCATAAAGTCTATGGGCAGGGATATAAAGAAGACTAAAAGGAAAAACCAAAAGGCTAATTAACAAATAAGAAACAAACTAAACTTAGGATTTACCGTAGAGGGACCAAGAAATGCAAGTATGCCAAAATATTCACAGCCCAGACATAAACTTGGGTCCTTGGGGAGTTATCAGCAAGTGATGGCTGGACTGAAAACTTCAAGTTTTTAATGTTCATCTCCTCTTCCATGTCTTCAATCACCTTTGGTAAGGAGGTCTTCTATGTAGGCATCAAGTTCATCATCCGTGTTGATGTCAATGTCCTTTTGTGAAAAAAATAATAATCATAATTGTATTACCTTGTACACACGTGTTAACTGATCATAAATTGCTCCAACATATTATTTACTTTCTGGAGATTCAAGAGTAATGTGAAAAAATAATACATAAGAGTTCTCACCTCTTGCACTTTCTGCAGAAGTGCTACAATGTTTGTTCGTAGTTTTTGTAGTTTCTCATCCGCCTCTTTTAGCTTGAGCTCGGCGCTGCTGTTCTTGTCTTCCACAGCTTTGGCCCTAGCATCAGCTCTGCTCTGGTACGAGTTACACAACGACTGGAGACCTGATTCATACTGCTGAAAATACTCTTTCTAAAAAGAGGAATAAAAATGGTGGAAATAAAACAAAAAATGAAATTAACTGTATTAGCTGTGAATAAGTCAACTATAGTTATGCTTAGTCAACTATTATCTATGATCTGTCTTCCAGTAGGTAGTCTTTAACTCAATTTCAAAGAGTATTTTAGGTATTAAATCTCCCTTATTCAGATTCAGTCCATTAAATCATGTATCTCACCAAAGGAAAGGCTACCAACTCCTCTGCTGACATGCCATTAACATCATCCTTTGGAATCCGAAAAGCAGGAGGGTAGAAGTAACGCAGCATCGTCCTGGAATAATGGAAACAGAACAGTGAATGCAGGATCATACAATACTTTAGAGAAGAATGACTCAAACTAAAAATTATCTGCACATATCTGCAATAAAAAGAAATTGTGTGTAGCTCACCTCATCATGGAAACCAAACTATCAGTCACCTCTCGACTGGTTCCGGGCTGAGTCGTGTCCGGCTCCATGGGTGCAGGGCCTTTCTCAACCTCCTGTTGGGTATCAGGCGTCTGAGAGATGGGGGACGGTGGACGCATCAACCGTACTTCATCACTCCCCTTAAACACCCTTAACAGTGACACAAAGAACAGGTTTATTTATCATGTAACCAAAGCACGATCGGAATGCATCTAAACAGAAATCTTACCATCGGTCTTTGGGAGTAAATCGGGGCACGTAATCAAATTTAACTTTCCAACGAATGCTTTGTTTATTAGTCTCCACAGCAATGACTTTGCCAGTAAACCACTCTTTATTGACACGTACTTCAACAAGCAGACCCTTTTCTATAATAATATAAACAAAATTATTATTTTCCCCTTTTCCCATTTGACACATTAAAAAAGGTACAGCAGTCAACCATCTCACCTTTCTGAGCATTTTTTATGTCGTTCTCTGGTTCCTTCTCTGGAACTTTCTCAGATGCCTGAAAATACCAAAATGATTACAACCACAGACACTGGAGTATTTTACAGAAGGAAAAAGTTCTGATAGAAATAAGAGTCCCAAACTGATCCTGATTATTGGGTAAGTTTGGCATGCTCACTAAAAAGCTACGTTAAGGAAACTACAGCCCAATTAACAAAAAAAAAAAGGGAATTAAAAAAGGAGAATGTTAATCTGACAAGCACTCAAGCATGCTGAGAAGTTGAACCCAGCTGTTCTTGATTGTGAGAAATTGTAAGTACCGGAAGATGCAGCTCAGGTTTATTCAGAAGTAGCAGACAGACTGTAAAGCTACCTTTTCTTTAGTTTCTCGCTGTTGAGTGGAAATAGATTTAACAGAGACTGATGTGGTTGGTGGCTGCCGCAAAGGAGTAGAAATTGTTTTCTTCTCAGGCTGAGTGTGTGTTTTAACCTGCAAGGTCAATAGCAGAGGGGGGGATCTGACTGGAGGTTCTTTTGGAGGCTGGATTCACCAACACTATTGCGTGCTAATAAAGTAGAACTTGAGCGGCAAAAAAATAATAAAAATCAAGGAAAATAGGACACTCAGATCATGGAACAATTTGATGCCATCTTCAAATCTTTTGTTATATTTACATCAAGTGCAGATCAATAAAGCTTTTCTCTTTATTTAAATGTTTCACTTATAAAGGGTGTGTGCTACTATTCAGATGTTTTTGTATCACTGTTATTTGTGCTAAAAAAAAGAGCTAAGGGGGAAAGGGAAAAAAAGTTATTTGTATTTTAGGAATACATATTTTCAATGCAATAGAAAGTTTTTTTTGTTTATTAGGGAAGCACTGGGATGTTACTGTGCTGCCTCACTGGCTGTAACATGGCAATACATCAATATGATTTTATAATCCCTATATGAAGGGCCTACATATGTAAATATTTGGTTAAGTTGTTTCTGCTCCTGTTTTAATGCATCAAAATTATTCATCATTTTAAAGTGAATTAATGTATTACACTAGTAAAAAAATATTAGTACAACTGTAAAACAGGAGAGCGCTGATTCTCATACAATGCCATGAGTGAACTACTTCATGTGTTTACCTCATCCAGCTTGCCACGTTTGGCTGGGGTGGGCTTCTCTACCACTTTACCACGGTTACTAGTTGCTGTGGCCATCTTGGATTTCTTTGTTTGTGGTTCTTCTTGACTCTCCTCTTCACTGTCTTCCTCCTCTTCCTCGTCCTCTTTCTCTTCTTCATCCTCCTCCTCCTCTTCTTCCTCTTCATCACTGTCTTCAATTATTCTCTTGCGAAGTCCAGTTTGTGCCGGTTTAACAGATGTTGCTTTGGTGGAGGCCTGTATGGGGACAACTTTGACTATTTCATGTTCTTTTTTATTTTAGATGTTAAATGATCCATCACCCAAAACCTTTTTACTTACTCGTGAGTTGCGGCTGGATGGGGGTGTTTTTGCAATAGCTTTGGGCACTGGCTTTGGTGCAGGCTTTGCTGCAGCTCTAGATCTGGACAGTTCAACTTTAGGTGGTGGAGCTGGGGAAGCAGAAGCTCGACTGGGACGTTGAGAAGCCGTACGAGTTGGAGGAACACTTGAAGCATTTTTCAGGTGGGCTGGGAGGGGTGGTGAGCGTGGGCGTGTTATGGTCCTTTCAGAAGACCTGGTTATCTAAACAAATACCATGACAGGTTATAAAAATGACAGTTTTATTTACAAAACAATTTAAAAATGCATGTCTCTCTTTCCTGTGACAAAAACTAGATAATAGACCCTAATGCCACACAGCATTGAAATTTTACAATTTCACTACTCAAGCACAACTAAAGAGAATAGTTGCATGTACCTGTGAAAACGTCTTCGGTTTGGTGCTGACATCAAGTGGTAATTTTTTGATATCGTCTGCAGATTTAATTGTGTTGGTTTTCTGATAAAAAAAAAAAAAATATATATATAATTTATTTCTCTGATGTAGACGAGAGCCAAAAGAGACAACATAAATAAATGTATTACCTCCAAAGCTTCTAGTTTCTCCTGCTGCTGCTTGATTTTCTCAGCCAAATCCTTCTTTTTGTCTTCAGCCGATGGTTTGTCTTTTTTCAAAATGCCACAGGGTAGATTCTGCTTCTGTTCAGATGCATCACACCTACAAACACAAAATGCAAACACTACAATTCAGTAATGTAGAAACAAAGTTCCACAAAACAGCATTACAGGAAAAAAAACTGGGACAAGACAGTCACAATTTTTTTTGTAAAATAACAGTGACTGCCAGTACGGTATACAACATAATCGCATCCACAACGTGTTTGTACCTGTCCTGGCTGCTGTCAGGGTTCATCAGACACACCCAACTGTCTGGGTAGCGTTTATCCACTGCGTCCAGCTGAAAAGGCAGTGTCCTCCACTTTAAACATTTATCTAAAAAATTAAATGAAAAAGTTCAGACCAAGTCTGCTCAGAGTGGTAAAGTGTTTGTGACAGTAGAGCTGTGAATGACTAATGACTGAGTCACTTACCACACTGAATAGTAAGTGGTATCTCCATTGCTCGGCGTCTTTTGTATCTCAACTCTGATGAAGGAGGTGCAGACCAGCTAGCAGACAAATATCCAAACTCATCCCAGAACTTTACGATGCCTTTTTGAGCTGCATAAAAACGCAAAAACTTTTTTTTTTAAAACCAGCACTGATGTATTTTTCTCCTCTTAAAAGGTGCATTTTCCAATTTTCTATAACAGCAGCTGCTGTTAAACGTTTAGCATTGATTATATATGAATATGACAATATTCTTATGTTTGCCTTCTTGAGGCCTGACTTGCTAATGTCACTTGCATAAACAGAAACATTTTATCTGTGAGAATTTACTAATAATAATAATCACAAAAAAACTTACCGATGTTAATATCCTTCCAGTACTGAGCTAGATATTCTCCCATGGCTTTCAGTAAGTGTCTGTACTCTTTAGCATCTGCAAAGTCTTGTTTGTTGTGAGTTGGCTCTAAAACCAAATATGGGACATCTACAACTCCAACTACGCCTCCACATGCCCTTAAACACAGAAAACATGTTTCAGTTGATGTTTAAAATTAAAAGTAAAATAACTCCCTTCTTTGTGCATTAAACTTACATGCCTCCCTCAAGCTGAGGCCCCGTCTTCTCATACAACTTAATGAGGCGAGAGCAGTTGTACACAAACATCCCATCCAAGTCCCTCTGTTCAATATTCAGTCCAAATATAAAATTTAAGTCCTTGGGTTCCTTCAGTGCTCTAAAAACAAACAAGAATGGGGAGAAAAGACTAAATAAGAGGAGCTATTTATCATGCTTCAAATGGCTAAGCTGACGTGTTGGAGAATTTTAATACAAATTTTGCACAGAGAATCGGTTAATTTGTAATATTAATTTGTTAATTGTACTGTACAGAGTATATTAAGAACTTGCATTCAGTGCCAGATACAAAGTTAACTTATTTCTATTTGAAAAATATATGGCAGTGGTGCAGATATTTAATTAAAAAAACTATTGATAAGTTTTACAGGTCATAGAATGCTCTAATTATCTTTTTCTGTTATCTTGTGTAGGTAAAAACATAAAACACATCACAATGTTAAAACATGTCAAAAGAACAACCATTTTACAATCTAACAACCTAAACTCAAATAAAACCGCTTATACTGGTGCTGCACAATATCTGAAAAGCTTGTGTAAAATAAAATAGTTTTGAGATTGTAATGATGTACATTACCGTACATCATTACAACTGACACTGCATTACAATGATCATAGTAATGGCAAGATCTGTTGTGATAAACCAACATTTTCCTCAGTCCTCACTTTCTTTCTGTGCATCACTATAATTTAAACCAGGTGTGAGCATCAAGTCCATTAAGAATACTTGGATCCAAAGGACTAGGTCTTGTTTGTTGTAATGTCTTTTGCACTTGCTGCCTCAAATGACTGGAATCTGCTGTAGAAAACAGTTGAACTTAAAGATCCACTGACGTGATTTTTCTACTATTCATCAAATTGCTCAAAATATATATATATTATCATTTAAATATGTTAGTTTTTGCAAACAAAATGATAAATCACTTTAATTTTGCTTTAAAAGTGATTTTGAACTTCAAGCTGTGTTTAATCATGGGAAATCCGTTTACACCCGAACGCACCATCTGTGATGTCATGTGCAGAGTTGAGGCAGAGCTCTTGGCTTGTCACGGTATGAGCAGCTCACATAAAAGTAAGTCTGATACGGCATCAGATCTAAATTAGATCCTGCTGTTTCTTGTTCCATCACCCAAACTATTTTCTGCTTCCCAAAATGAAGACAAATAGCTTAAATCTTCACCTAGATTGCTAAATTAGTCAGGTTTTAAAATGTCTGCTATTGAAGAGACTGGAGCCCTCTGCCTCTCACTCTGCACATTACATCACAGATGGTGCGTTCAGGTGTAAACGGATTTCCCATGATTAAACACGGCTTGAAGTTCAAAATCACTTTTAAAGCAAAATTAAAGTGATTTATCATTTTGTTTGCAAAAATTAACATATTTAAATGATAATATATATATATTTTGAGCAATTTGATGAATAGTAGAAAAATCACGTCAGTGGATCTTTAATGTGTTCAAAAGTTTCTGCTTTTAAAAGTCATTCTATTACTTAATTTATATTGCTGACTTTTGCATTATTTGATTTTAATGCTTCTTTCATTTGCTTATTATTGTTTATGGTGTTGCATGTTTCTGTATCCCTCCCCTGCCCATTTCACTTAAATTTATATGTTTTGTTTTTATAAGTGTGATCCGGTTCTACATCATTATTACTAACAGACATCGGGGCATTGAGCTCACTAGCTAATTTGTCAGATACAACTAAAGAATAAGTTAAATAAAAGGCCCCTTTGACTTATGTTGTTTCTCAAAGACGTTTTTTTCAGTCCGTACTAAAGAAGCTCTTTGGATGAGAGTAAGGCTGGGTGATATGGACCAAAATTAATATCTCAATATTTTTTTATGATAAATATGCTATATATTTCTCTATATATTTTTCTTTCCATAGAGTAATGACAAAAATATATTTCTGAGTCAAAGCTTTGTCCCAGTTGTCAAACAGCAACATTATTAACAGCTGTAACTCTACAAAATAAATGTCTAAAAAATAAATTATTTGCATACATTACTTTATTTTTAGACATTTATTTACATATATTAAATAATAATCCTCTTCAGCTGAGGGCAGCTGTGACTGAGAGGCTAGAGCAGTCTCCTCCGATGGGAGAGCTGGGGGTTTGATTCCACCAGCAGTCACATGCTGAAGTGTCCCTGGGCAAGACACTGAACCCCTCATTGCCTCTGATGTGTCTCCCATCATTGTATGAATGTGATAAAGCTCTGATTAATTCTTGTAGAGATCTAGTAGAGTGCTGTATGAATGGGTAAAAGAGGACACAGATTGTGTTGTAAAGAGCTTTGAGTATCTTGATAAGAAAGGTACCGTCGCGTTAGTCAGCGTGTTTGTGAACTGCGGTAATGTGAGCCTCCACTCGAAACCGTGAAGTTGCACCTCCGAGTGTTTTTAGCCTGCTTCATTAAAACAAACCATGGGTGAGAGCTTATTTAGCCGTGCTGAGCTTTATGAGAGGAGAAGAGAGAGGTGGAGCCATTAATAAATCAGCAGCTTATCATATCGCTAACGACATGGTCAGTCTCAGCTGTGGAAGAAGACGGCTAAAGCGTTAAGCCTCTTGTTAGCTGCTAAGGACCGTGTCTTTAGCGATATGATAAACTGCTGATTTATTAATGTCTCCACCTCCCGCTGCTCCTCTTCTAACGCTCAGTGCGGCTAAATAAGCTCTGACCCATGGTTTGTTTTAAGGAAGCAGACTAAAAACAGTCGGAGCTGCCGCTGCACGGTTCATGCTCCACTCCGCTGTTTAAATGGTGAAAAGGATTTGTAGTTCCGATCTTTCGTCTGGACTATTTTCAGCATTGTCTACAGAACTCGTTTCTGCCCCTCATCTGACAATCTAAATCCAAACTAGCTCCGAAAGAACATTGTATTTTTTCCATCAGCAGCTAAGCGGCTCTTCATATCTGCCGTGTTTACTTGTGCTAAATGCCTCCGCCCAACTCCTGCAGACAGGAAGGAGGTGGCTGGGTTTGTGTTCATTGAGGGAGAAGGAAGGGGGCGAGTGGGAGAAAGAAGGCAGCAGGAGGATTTTCAAGTATAAAACTATATCGTTTATATCGAGATAGTCTCAACTTATATCGCAATTTTTTTTATCTCGATAAATATCGAGATATCGCCCAGCCCTAGATGAGAGGTAAAACATCTTCAAGAAATAAAGCTCCAGATTA
>JBBPBX010003509.1:8274-19550 GCA_038048925.1 Garcialebias charrua
TATATATATATATATATATATATATATATATATATATATATATTCATTCATTCATTCATTCAACCTTTATTTATACAGGCTAGCCTCGTTGAGCCACGGGGACTCATTTACAAGAGGGACCTGTCTCACTCACACCCAGGGTCAATTTAGAGTTACCAATCAGCCTAACATGCATGTTTTTGGACTGTGGGAGGAAACCGGAGCACCCGGAGAAAACCCACGCATGCACGGAGAGAACATGCAAACTCCACCCAGAAAGGCCCCCGGACCGGGATTTGAACCGGGGACCTGCTCGCTGAGAGGCAGCAGCTCTACCAGTTGTGCCACCGTGCTGCCCATATATATATATATATATATATATATATATATATATATATATATATATATATATATATATATATATATATATATATATATATATATATATATATATATATATATATACAGTATGTATGTAGTATTTTTTATTTATTTATTGTAAATAAGCCAACACACATTCCTGTTGGGGGAATTACGATTTGTTCAGAGTAATATTCCCAAATGAAAGAACATCACAATTTAAGACGGACACCTGAAGCAAACACCAGGTCCCTTGTCTCCATCAGGTGTGTTGATGGAACCTATTAATCAAAGTCACTGATGGAGTTCTCAGAAATGAACGTGTTGTTTGTCCACACGCCTCTGTGCTCCGGGTCTCCGTGTTCAGAAATGCTCGACTCAGACCACAGAGCCCGAGAAATCCAGCAGTGGCCGAAGTGACCAACACCCTCCCTTGTGCTCGTTATTTTTCCTGGCACGTGAACACACTCGTAACTAACACAAATACAGCACACATGCACATGTATCTGCCTCGTGGCAATGATTCAGAGAAAGCCAATGAAGAACTCGTTGAAGACCAAAGTCAACAAACAGTGGCTCAATGGGGCTGTTTGTCTGCTTCCTCCTGCTCACAAAAATTAAAAGCCCTCAACATTTTGTCTCCGTATCACGTCTGTTAATGTGTCAGGATGAAAACGAACTGATTCCGTTCAGAAGACAAGCACTTTTATTGTTTAGTCGTTAATATCATCAACAAGCTCCTCCCATGGTGCCAATTTTTACAGAAATACATAAATAAGGCTTATTTCCAACATGTGGCGGTGACAGTGAACGTGTCGACGACTGACCCAAAGTTTGGAGAAGTAAAAAATATCAGGATTTAGTTTAGGTCTACTTGGTAAGGGTTGGGATAATAGGATTGAACATTTTGAAGTTTCAAGGAAAACAACATTAATATTCATTTGTTCTCTTTATCAATTGAAGAAATATTTAATTTGCATTGAAGCAGAAAACCTGACAACGTTAAATGGGACTAAAGTTACCCAGAATATGTGTTTGAGGATGAGTTTTAGCTAAAAATGTGCAAAACTGACCAAGTTAAAGTTTTTTGGGGGGATTTGTTGATCAGGTTGTCTCCAAAATGTAATCCGTTGTAGATGAACATTCAATGAGAGTTTCATTTAATCTGTCCAGTGTCACTTTGGATTTATTAGCATTTAAACTTGAAGGCATAATAAATGAATATTTCATAAAATTCCTATTTTAAGATGAAAAACTTGCATTTAAAGAGAGAAGTGCCTCGCTGGGTAACTGTAACATTTAGTTGTGAAGCCTCAGCATAACAATGCACCGAAATATAAACGTAATGCGTTAATGTAAAATTTCCCTACACGTAAAAAAAATTACTGAACACATCAACATCAAGAAGAGAAAAGCAAAAAACATTCAAAAGGTGTGTTCATAAAGATTAAAAATAGAATAATGTATTCACTTCTTTATGTCTAGGGTTAGTTAATATATTCAAATTGTCTTAAATTTACTAAAATTGTGTTAAACTGTTGAGGGTTAAAACTGCCTTTGATGGGACTTTAATGCCACATAGGAGCATCTTAAACTAGAAGAATAAATATTCATGGACAGAACTGAAAGTTTATCAACTTGTCGGAACTTGTAAATTACCAAAGTAACAAAAAGACGTTTTGAACTTCCTGTCATTCTCCCAAAATACTAGTATCCATTTTTACACAAACCTAAACAAAGAACCCTTTCTCTCTTTGTCTTATTTTATTCTAACTAATTTATCTTGCTGTATTTTAAAACTTTTGTTAAAGCTAATCTTATTTTATTTTCTCAGTGTTCCCTCTTCGGGGGGTCTCCACAGCGAGTCATCCTCCTCCATCTCTGTCCTCTGCATCCTCTGTCCTCACTCCACCTCCATGTCCTCTCTAACTGCATCCATGGATCTCCTTTGTCTTTCTCCTGGCAGCTGCATTTCTAACATCCTTCTACCAATATACCCACTGTCCCTCCTCTGGACAAGTCCAAACCATCTCATTCTGGCCTCCCAGTTGTTCAACCTGTGCTGTACCTCTGATGATCTCATTCCTAATCTTCTCCATCCTTGTCTCTCCTAAGGAGAACCTCAGCATCTTCATGTCTGCCACTTCCAGTTCTGTCTCTTGTCTTTTTGTCCATATGTCTGTCTCCAGACCATACAACACAGCTGATCCCACCACTTCCCTGTAAACTTTTCCCTTTTGTCCCATTAACCTTTTTTAAACTAATACAGTTTGATATTATGTTACATTATATTATATTGCTATTATGTTATATTACATTATATTATATTGCTTCCTGCTATAGAATATCAAACTGCATTAGCTTTAATAAGCTAGTACAGTTTGAAATTATATAGTTTGATATTCTATTATCTTTTACTTCCTGTTGTAGAATATCAAACTGTGTTTGTTTATTAAAGCTAATACAACTTGATATTCTACAGCAGGAAGTAATTTGGTGTTTATGATCCAATAGTGCAAAAAAGTCTAGGTAAACTAGTGGCTTCATGTGAGAGAACAAGAGGTTCTTGTTCGCTCACGTGAAGCCACTATTAAACACACTGGGATGCACAAATAATCTTATTACACAAGTTTTAAGTCTTGTTGCAACTGTTGCTATCTAACGTTATGAACAAAAGGAAATATTATCTGAGGAACATACATGGAACTATAAAACACGTTAATGCAATAAGTCACTCCCTGTTAAAAAAGATGCAGCTAAATATATGATTTAAAGCAGCAACTGTAATTTATTTTTTAAAAATAAATCTGGCAGATTAGACAATCAAAGTGCTTGGATTATTTCAGGACAAATCACTGACGGGACAGTCTAGTTGACGTCGGCTCGAGAGAGTTATCAGAAACGCTTGTGGCAAACGTGACGGCTCTGTTCACACTCGGCTGGTCACATTTGCCCGGAGGCGAGCGGCGGAGAAAAGTGAGCTTTAGTAAGTCATTAAGGTTCTCAGGGGACGTCTCAGTGAAGCTGAGACCAATCATCAGCCATGTCTGACATCATTCTGTGCTGATTTACTCCATTTGTCTTCCATGATGCATCTTTTAAATTAACTGGATGTTGAGCTTAGCGGTAAACAAGTCTTGATGTTCATGCCTACTTTTAGATTGTAACATCTAAAAGCTGCAGACGTTTGGCACCGGTGACGCCTCATAACTATTAGTAAAGACAATTCCTTTAATGCATATTGCCCGCCACATTCCATGAAAAAGTTTAAGGCTTATTAACGTGTTTTATTTTAGGTTTTATTTCACTTTTAATTTACCAGGTGAAATGTTTGTGAACCCGTTTTTGTTCATACGAGTATCTTATGTTGAGGAAGCAGCCGTAACAGAGCTATGTTAATGGAAATATATAGCGTAGTTATAACTGTTTTTGTGCAACCTCGTAACATTACGTGTGATCTGATGAGTGATGTGCACGTACGAGTTATGATATCACTGTAAAAAAAAATCCGGAAAAAAACAGGTAAATGTACTGTGGAAGTGTGAAGGAATTTTCCGTTATCATTTTTTACAGGGGTTTCTCCATTATTATTTTTTTCGCGCAAAGCGCCCTGGGAACAAGAACCTTTGAGAAGATGCGCGAAAGAGGACTCCATTTACCTGGCACCCTAGATTAACAGAAATGTATGTAAATTATACATTTAAAAAAAAAAAACTGTTAAATTACAGGAAAAATCCGTTTTAGGGTTTTCGGAAATATCTGTAAAAAAACGGAGAATGTACTGGCAGAAAATTACCAGGACATTTTCCGTTTTTTTACGGATTTTTTTTTTTTTTACTGTGTAGAATCTCAGCTACTACTACATCAAATTTTAGCTTAATATTTGTTAAATTGACTGAATTAATACCTTTTTTTAACTGTCCAGTGAGTCTTGACATATTTTGCTAACAAGCAGAAAGAAATACACATGTCTAAACAAGAAAGTTAATGCTCAATAATAAGTCTTGTTGCAATTGTTGCTATCTAACGTTATGAACAAAAGGAAATATTATATGAGGAACATACATGAAACTATAAAACACGTTAATGCAACAAGTCACTTCCTGTTTAAAAAAAAGATGCAGCTAAATATATGATTTAAATCAGCAACTGTAATAATAGTATGTTTGTTTTTGAATAAATCAGGCAGATTAGACAATCAAAGTCCATGAAAAAGTTTAAGGCTCAACGTGTTTTATTTTAATTTTTATTTCACTTTTAATTTACCAGGTGAAATGTTTGTGAACCAGTTTTCATTCATACGAGTATCTTGTGTTGAGGAAGCAGCCGTAACAGAGCTGTGTTAACAGAAATACTGTATACAGCATAGTTTTCTAATATTATACTATATATTTATCGTGTTATATTTTTTACATGTGATTGTTGTTTGAATTTAGTGTTTGGATTAATTGTGTTTAAGAAGGGGCAGATATAATAAGATTTTTTTCTTCTTCTGCTTCCTTTCATTTCATGTATTGTTTTGTTTCTCGTTGTTTTGTAAATAGTTTTCTTGTGTTTTTATTTATTTATCTGAAATTAATAAATAATTTAAAATAAAATAAATAAATAATCCAGGTACCAAATCCAATCATTCTCAGTCGGGTCATCTGGACAGTTTCTTTTTTTATAGAAACGTTTCACCCTCCATCTAGAGGGCATCATCTGGTACCTGGATTATTGAGCATGAACTTTCTTGCCTTGCACCACTTTGGCTGTAGCTGCCTGGGAGGAGTCGACGAGGGACAGGGCGGCCCCCAGAAACCACCTTGGCTCCAGCAAACTGGTTGGTCCACTTACTGCTTGGTGGGGAAACAGTTTGCTGGAACTCCTCTGACTCATGATGCCTTCTGGATGGAGGGTGAAATGTTTCTATTAAAAAAAAGAAACTGTCCAGATGAGCCGACTGAGAATTATTGGCCACAATTCTAAAGTTTTAAAGACAGATCCCATCCGCTAGAGCTCAAATTATAGGTTGGGGCTCAGTCTCAGCGACTACCACGCTAAACCGCTCAATATGGGAAACTGACAGTTATTTTTGTGTCCTCAAAGTTTCTGTGATCGCCATTCAAATCACGTTCACTCCAAATAAGTTGTACTGTAGATGTCAACCTAATGATCCTGTTTTGGTTGTATCATTGAAATCCGTTCGATGATTCATGAGATGTTTTGCTGACGGCACAGACAAATTCACGTACAAACAGATAAAACATAATCGTTGTGTCTTTGGCTGTAAAGAACAACGTTAAAAGGAGGTACCAACCTCGTGACTACATTCCTTTTCAGCCTTTCTAGGTTGGATCCTTACGCCCGAAAACAATCAGTAAGTTTTAATGCAAACGGGAGAATTAAAGGTTCAACAAGATGCTGTAGATTGAAGCATCATCTGCAGCAGCGTCCAAACAGGTGGCTTTTAGAGTGCCCAGGAGCCGGGAATGCCTCCTAATCCAAGATTAGGACTGACAAGGCGTTTGGCTGTGGCCCCGTTGTAATCCCCGCTGCCTTTCTGTCCTCTGACAATGAGCTTTGTTCCCGATCTGAGACAGAGCCTGGAGGATTTCCTCAGCTTTGTTAGCACCAAGTGGCTGCATTATTCAAAGACGGGCTACTTTCAGTCAGTCCGTAAACAAAATGTGATTTAATTATTGACTGTGGTGAATGTGAAATGTGCACAGATGGTTCCGACGAGTGCACTGCGCACAAGACGGATCATTTAAACTTTACTGACGTCGGCAGCGTAGAAGAGGAGACGATAAAATTAAGTCTTTGAGAAATATGCCAGTCTTGTTAAACTTCTCCCCAAAATACTTTACAGCATAAAAGAAAAAGAAACATAGTTATTAGGTATAAGCCTACTATAGTTTGCATATTTTCTCATATTTAGCATAACGTGTTTACGTTGCCCACTGCTGTTTGTGTGTGTGCATGTCTGCGTTGGCAAACCATCCCATAAACTAGATGCATTTCACTGAAACTTGGTAAACACAAAAATGACTATAAGTCGATCAGTTTAGCAGAAAATGAGCTCAGATTTGGTGTGGTAGTAGCTGAGAGTCATCCTCTGAGCATCCTCTGTTTACATTTTGGCCACTTTTTCGAAAACTTTTAGAAAACGATCACTGGGTGAACATCTGCAGCTCATTAACTTCACGTTAAGTTTAAGATGGACTCCCCAGGTGATCAATTTTAGCAAAAGTTGTTACAATTCAATCAATTTTTTTCAATTATTAAGGTAAAACTTTTAAATGTTGTAGCTGAGAGTTCTCCCAAGCACATACACTGAGAACGGCATGTGTGAGATTTTTAAACATTAGTTGCTGGAGTCAACTTTTTTCTCTGTTAACAAATTATCTCGTGAATCAATGGATAGATAAAAAAAAAAAAGAAATTGGACGTACATCCCCATCAGATTAATGTGTGTGGCTGATGCCTACCAAAGCTAATGAATTTTTGTCAACATAAAACTGGCTATATTTCAGTCGTTTTTACGAATATTAAACTAAAATTTTGAGTAGTAGTAGCTGAGAATCATCCAGAAAGCATATTTTCTGAATGCCACAGACTAACCCAATCCGTTCAGATTGATTAATCTGGTCTATCTGAAGCTATCAGAGTGGACATCAGCATGTTCCATGATGCATGTGTGTGTATTGTGGGAAGAAAGCTGTGCTATTTGAAATAAGATGCATTTGAACTGGATGAGCTCTTGTTCAACAAAGATGGGAAGAGCAATGTGACCAGCCCAGGCGTTCTGTGAAGAAAAAAAAACAAGCTGCTGGTGAAGTGGATAAATTATGCTCAGCGTTTTCCTAGGATGTGCACGTAAAGTGGAGTGTGTAAAAATGTGTGTACCATATGCAAACTCAGTCATAAAGAGGTGTGTGTTGCCAGGTCATGCTGCACAAGGTACCCTTTGTACTGAAGAGAATGAGCATTGTTGCCGTTGCACAAGGTCTCTTTTCAGCCTATATACGGTCATAATGTAGCAGCTATGAAAGCCATTATTCACGTTGAACTACAGGAAGTACTTGAATCAAGACTGGAGGCTCAGGTGGAGACAGGCAGAACCCAACAAGACCACAAGAACATGTTAAATGTATGTACTGTACAGAGTTTAAAGGTTCAGTATGCAGTTTCTGTAGAACTGCAGCAGTTAGAAATATTTTCAACAGGCAAAGCATTCTGATCCCTCCCCCTCAGAGCCATATGTGGCTCTGCCCCCTTGTGGTCTGTTGAATTTCAAATTCAAGCTCTGTTTTTATTGGCTGATTCAAATTCAAGCTCTGTTTTTATTGGCTGGTTACAAACTCTGTTTTTATTGGCTGGAAAATGGCGGGTCACCTTTTCTTTTTAGAAATGCTTATTTACCACCTGGAGAAGCAAGGGGACAATATTTTTTTTATTTTTTTTCAGAGATTACCTGGCTAACATCAGTCTGTCAGGAGGTAGTGACAGAGTGAAGAAATATGTTCATGAAAAAAGCTACATACTGCAGCTTTAAATCTTTAAAGGTGCAGTCTGCAGTTTCTGTAGAACGCAGCACTTAGAAAAATTTTCAACAGGCAAAGCATTCTGGTCCCTCCCCCTCAGAGCCATATATGGCTCTGCTCCCCCTTGCTCTGCTGAAATTCAAATTCAAGCTCTGTTTTTATTGGCTGGTTACAAACTCTGTTTTTATTGGCTGGTTAACGGCGGGTCACTGTGGCTTTTTAGAAATGCTTTTAGTAACACCTGGAGAAGCAAGGGGACTATAGTTTTTTCAAAGATTACTTTGTCTAACATCAGTCTGTCAGGAGATAGTGACAGAGTGAAGAAATATGTTAAAAATATATTTTTAGAAAAGTTACAGACTGCACTACAGAAACTGCAGACTGCACCTTTAATGATTGATGCTGAAGGACCTGTATTGATAAAACTAACCTCTTCTAAACTACTTATTTTCATCATTTGCACTTTTAGGGGAAAAAAAGTACCTAAAATTATCAAAGATAAAAAGCTGCTATATACATTTCATCAAATATAGAACAGATATCCGCAACTAACTATAAACACATATTAAATGCAGTAGGTGATTCTTTAGAAAGATGGATGCCATTGCCAATATCTATCGATTGGAAGAGTAAATTTAATGAAAATGAATATACTACCAAAAGTGCTTTATGTGTTTCAGAATGTTGCCCTTCCACCTCCTCCTGAATTCTTTCCACAAATAAGAAAGATGATGATACGTTTCTTATGGAAAAATAGGAAATCCAGAATACGCTTAACATTACTGTACCTCCCGTATGATCGGGGAGGCTTGAAATGCCCTAATTTTCAATGGTACTATTATGCTGTACATCTTAGGTCTATGATGTTTTATTATAGTAAACATTCTCCACATTGGGTTGATATGGAAACACAAGATTTAACAGTAACACTCCCAGCATATTTATATTCCAATTCAATAATGAAGCTCCTGAAACAAACTAAAAACCCATTTCTTAAAAACACAATTAGAGTATGGAGAGATGTTAAAAAAATTCTAAACGAATCAAATAATTTATCTTTATTCAGCCCAGTGTGGGGAAACCAATTCTTTTTACCAGGTAAAATGGACTCAACATTTAAAGAATGGAAGGATAAAGGTCTCCAAATGATTGAACACCTATATGAATCAAACTCAGACACACTAATGAGCTTTCAAGAGTTACAGAATAAATTTAATATAAATAAGAATCATTTTTTTAAATATCTTCAACTCAGAAATTTTATAAAAACAACTCAGAACAATGTGCTGACAAAACCTCTAAAGTCAATTTTAGAAGAAATGCTAACAAAAGATAGTTTAAAAAAAGGTATTATATCAGATTTTTATCATTTATTGACATCCTATTCCCTTGAAGGATCACAGGATAGATTTAATGCTTGGAAAGAAGATATAATAATGGAGTTATCAGAGGAAGATTGGCAAATAGCATGTAATCTGGCCCACACTAGCTCTATTAATACAGCTTTAAAAATGATTCAATACAAGTGGTTAATGCGGGTTTACATAACTCCTGTAGACCTCAATAAATACAATGGGGAGATACTTGATGTCTGTTCAAAATGTGTGGAGGAAAAAGGGACTCTGGTACATTGTATGTGGTACTGCAGGGAAATTATGTTATTTTGGACTGAAGTAAAAAATATAATTGAGAAAATCATTTCTAAACAAATAATTTTGGACCCAAAACTGTTTGTGTTCGGTCTATATCCTGAAAGACATAATTATACTAATAATGAACAAATGTTTATTAATTTAAGTTTGATTAATGCAAAAAGATGTATATCGTTATGTTGGAAAAACTTGAATAGACCTACTGCAAATCAATGGTTACAACAAATGTTATCAGCTCTTCCTTTGGAAAGGATAACGTATTTGTTAAAGGGCAAGCAAGAATTGTTTGAGTGTGTTTGGAACCCCTTTATTTTCAAAGTCTCCACTTTGGAAAGTGCTGGTGAAGATTCTCAGTCATCCAGAACATGATCAAATCAAAAAACGTTCAATACAGAAATTAGACCAACAAAGACCTTAAGAAAACCCCTACTGTTATGGTGTGAGGTGTGATTTGTCAATCTACATACCGGTATGTGTGTATCTTATCTCAGCCTTTAAAACCTGAACCTCACTCGCTGCTCTTTGAATTGAGAAAGCTCCTCGGATGAGAAGCTAAACGTCTTCTGTTACAAATAAAGTCCAGTTGTTTCTGTATTGAACGTTTTTCACTTTGGAAAGCATTTTTTAGAAAACGTTAATGATCTTCAACAAAACTCTTTTCGTCTATTATGGAGGTGAATGTGTCTCAATTCTCAAATTAAAATGGATTAATAGAAATTCATGTCGTTTTCAAAATAAAGCTGCATGTTTTGACTCTTAAATGAATCTGCTGATAGATCATCCAAACTGCGTTTTCATTTTCGTCTCAACGCTGCTCATTGTGTGACACAACTACAGAGAAAAGTACGCGGAAACTGATTTTTCATTTTCACGCCCCGCCCCCTGCAAAAAAAGTATCCCAAAAATCATTTGAATTTGCAATTCAAGCGGTGCAGGAGAGTGACGTCAGTGGCAGCTCCTCCTCTGCTGCCTCCTCACTGTTTGCTGCATCCAGGTCATACTCGTGCTGTGAGGCAGCAGAGGAATTGGAATTGCAAATGCAGATTGATTTTTGGGACACTATTTTGCAGGGAGCAGGGCATAAAAATGAAAAATCAGTTTCCGCTTACTTTTCTCTGTAGTTGTGTCACACAATGAGCAGCGTTGAGATGAAAATGAAAGTGCAGTTTGGATGATCTATTAGCAGTTTAGTTTCATTTATGAGTCAAAACATGCAGCTTGGACTTTGAAACGAAAACGCATTTCTGCTGATTCATTTACATTTTTAAATTTGACATTTCAAAATGAATTTTGGTCACTTTTTACAGGGATACATTTTGAAAATTAAATTTGTGTCAGGAAGGGCATCCGGCGTAAAAACAATTGCCAAGTCTTTGTGCGACTAGTTCGCTGTGGCGACCCCTGATGAAGGGAAAAGCCAAAAGAAGAAGAAAAAAACTTTATTTTTTGAAAATTAAATGTCAAATGTTATTTTGTTTATAATTTTCATTAATTCACAAACCGAGCTGTCGTGGAGAAATTTTTTGAAAATGCAGTTTGGATTATTTATTTTTTATTTTATTTAAGAGTCAAAACGTGCAGCTTTATTTTGAAAATGAAATGCATTTCTATTAATCCATTTTAATTTGAGAATTGAGACACATTCGTCTCCATAGTTTATGAAGATCAGATGCAAATACTGCAAAATAACCCTTGCATTGTCTAACTTTATAAACATTCATAATCCTTAAGGAAACAAATCTACCATCTTATTTAAGTG
>JBBPBX010003509.1:23470-44029 GCA_038048925.1 Garcialebias charrua
GTTTTGTAAGTCTTTTTAAAGCCATCCAATCTAAGTATTTAAACTGACGCTGTTTTCAACAAATAAAGAAAACCAGAGCCACAGTTTGACCCAGTCAGAGCAGGGAGGGTTGTAATTGCTGATACACAGTGGGTGTGCGCAGTGTTTCCAATTTAGAGACAGACGGCAGGTGAGAGCACCAATCAGAGTTTGCTGTGTTTTTTCCAAGGAGGACACCCGGCTGTCCTAATCGAAAGTGATGATGTAATAAAATATTAAACGTCTACATAACTGGTTACGTGAAAACAAGGATGTATTCGCACATGACCAATTCACTGCTGTCAGAGGAGATACCAGAGCTAATAAATCATTACCCCCAACTCATCCTCCCGCACTGCACTCTTGACCTTCTCGGGACATCCATCCATCAATCCATCCATCAACCAATCAATCATCTTTACCCGCTCCTTCCTTTTCGCGTTACGGGTGCCTATGTCCAGCCATCGCTGTGTGAGAGGCGGAGGACACCAGGTCTCCAGTCCATCACAGGCCACATAGAATCAAACGAGACAAACAACTATTCACTCTCTCACTCACATCTAGGCACAATTTAAAGTTACCAATTAGCCTAACATGCATGATTTTGGTCTGTGAGAGGAAACTGGATTACCCGGGGAAAATCATGGATGCACGGAGAGAACATGTAAACTCCACCCAGAAAGGTCCCGGGCCAGGATTTTAACCGGGACAACTTGCTCGCTGAGAGGCGGCAGCTCTACCTACTGCGCCACCGTGCTGCCCCTCTTCGGCACTTTTGTATCTAAAATCTAATGTTATATTAAATATTAATGTGTGCGTAGCGTCATCATCATCATCTTACAGACGTGCACCTAGCACCTGGAAAGAACCAGGCTGTATTTTCTCTGTTTACCCATCATGTTTTATAGAAATCTATCATGTTTAGTAATAGGATGAGAATCCATTTAATTTGTTGTTGCAGGCAGTGAAGCAGCTTACAATCTTTATTTAATACTTAAAACAAATTTGTAAAAAAACATAAAGAAAGAACCATGGTATTAGTGACATATTTCAGTCTGAACGAAGGTGGTGAACTCATCCAGTGTCACTAAAGAAAATTGTGACAGATTCATTCCAAGGGTTAGGCGACCCAATGGCGCTGTCCGAGACGCTCATATTGATCCGTATTGAAGGGAGCCTCCTCTGTCTGGTGCCTCCAAACAAAAATCAATACCAGTCAAAGCTGATGAGTCTTTTCTGAGGCGAAATTCAGCGTGTCACCTCTCGAACAGACAGCAAATTGAATTGTTTACGTTTCCATTCTTTATCAGACACATCAAACCTGCAAATACCATGCTAACAAAGGAAAATGGTTATTACATGGAACATTGGTTTTTATTTCTAAAAACGTATTAAAATGGTTCCATGAGCATTTTAGCTCAAGCCTCCTTAAATATTCACTGCAGATGTATTTCGAGGATTCTTATCCTCTTCTAGAGGTCATCTAGAAGTTTCCATAGATATATATTTTTTTTTTTTGATGATTGCTTCTGGAATTTGTCAACATGCAATTCAATTGTAATTGCATTACTGAAAGATTTCCCTGACATTTGCAGGAACACATTCCGAAATCATGATCAGTTCTGCCCTTGCTCAACAATACGGTAAATGATAAACGATAGTACCAGTAGCTCATTTTATCCAATGGTCTCTTGATGAAAACCAAATCATCAAACCTGACGACATACGTAATACAGCACTAACTCCCAGTATGCTAAATCCTACTGACTTTTTATTTTACTTACCATATTTATTTTTACAGCCAGACTGTGGTTTTGATCTAGTTTTTACAATCCTTTTTTTACATTTACATTACATTTACTCTGTCAGCAGTCACTTTCATCCAAGTTTTGGATCACATTTACAGAAAATGTAGGATTAATCCAGCACAAAAAAATAAAAATACTTTGATGTGTAAACTGGAAAAGTTCTAAATTCAATCATCAACTTTCTGAGCTACACCTGCTCAACTTGACTCCACAAACTTTCTGTTAAAGGCAATTTTTATAGTAAAAATATGTCGATACTGTACTTGGAATGTTATCCAGCTGCTTGAATGAGCTAAAGATTCTTGTGTTTTTTATTTATTTGAAAAGAAAGCACTGCTTAAATTACCCTGATGCATGCTTAAATTAGTTTAGTTTTAGCATCATAGTGAGCTGTTATGATTTTAGCTTGCTGTAGCATATATATTAATAAGTGTTATGTGTTGCCATGTCCCGTCAAGGGCCATCCCTCCCATTTTTCTTAAAGAGACAGTTGCTCAACTATCCATCCTTTGGTTTAAACAGTCTTATACTCCCATCAGGTGGTCAAAAAATGTACTACAGTCCAAACAAATCAACATTTCTTCTAAAATTTGTCAATTGTTGTTAAATTTCAAACAATATTATTTATCGCAATAATTTCTGAGACAATTAATCGCCCAGAAAATTTTGTTATCGTGACAGGCCTAGTTGTCATCATTGTATGTTCCCATACAATAGCAACATTAATTCTCTGCATTTGACACATTGCACTTGGGATGCACCCAGGTGGAGCAGTGGGAAGCTATGTGGGCACCCGGGGAGTAATTGGGGATCTGGTGTCTTGCTCAGGCACCACGACATGTGGGAATGGCTGGGGATTGAGTGAGCTTGGGCTTTCAGGTCCCAAGTCGGCTGCCCTACCTCTACTCCATCTCGGCCTCTAGATTTAGTTAACTGTAGCACTTTTAACTCGTTCATTCATTAATTCATTCATTCATTATACCTTTATTTATACAGGTTAATCCCACTGAGCCTCGGGGACTCATTTACAAGAGAGACCTGTATTATTTATTTATTTTTAACAAAGTGATGACAACAGTGAACAAGTAGCTTTAGCATATTTAGGTATCTGTTGCATATTTAGTTAACTGTAGCAGTAGCACTATTACCGGTAATTAGCTTAAGCATACTGTATTTTGTTATCATTAGCTTATTTATCTAGTTGTTGCATATTTAGCTAGCTGTAGTGCTGTGTACTTTATCATATTTAGCTAGTTGTAATATTTTGCTAGGTGTAGTTATAATTTAGTAAGTTGTAGCATATTTAGTAGCACTACAGCTATTAGCTCATCAATTTGGTCTAAGATGACCCACTTCCACAGCAGATTTTTTTTCCCTACAATTTACATTGAGAACGATCTATAAACCTTTATGTCACTGTCACAGTTAGCTTCAAGTTAAAGGTTTATTTCGTGAAATCATGACTAGATGTCTGGTTGAGAGTGTGAACATGCAGTTCTTTGTTGAAGCTTGTATTGATGCTGCTGATGCACAGTCAGTGCAACTTATCCTGTGTTTAAAGCTCTATATACACTAGATGTAATGAGATAAAATGTCCTTTAAAAATCCCCAGGGGGGCTGTGCACAGTTGAATCAATTTCATCGCACAGCACATCTGGCCTTCTAAAAATCATTTTAGAGATGGCTAGGAGTTCCCCTCGCTGGTGATCAGCTCCTGTGCTCTTCATCAGACCTAAATTAGTTGCATTGCACCCGGAGAGCCATCCCATAAATGGATTTATTGTCGCATGTGACGCCTCACGGGAGAATCGGCTCACCGTGTTGCCATCTGTCTTCTTACATCTAGCCTCCGGAACCATGTTCCCAGAAATCAACACCCCATGGTCTGAATCATGGTCACTATCTGCTTGTCTGCATCAACCTGCGTCTCTAGGCTTTATCAGCTGTTTTCCCTGATATAATGTTGCATTTGGTCATTATAGGGATGAAAGTCTGGAAACAAAACAAAACAACTTAAAGGGGACCACACATGCAAAATTCACTTTTTAATGTTATTTTTTACTCAACTTTGGGTATGTACTTCATAAAAAAACAGTCCTAAGGCCAAAGAAATGCACCCAGTGGTTTATTTACTCTAAGTAGATTTATTTGTCTGTGATAAAAACGGTTCGTTTCTCACTTCCGCAGCCACAGCCCACCCCAACCAGAGCCATATAAAGTGAGAGTTCCGACACTCTTTGAACTCGCCGACAGGCGGTCAATCGTTCCAAACTACGGCTATGGAAACCTTGTGGAGCTGCGCCCTCTGGCGGCGACGGAGCGCTACTGCAGGCAGCGTCAGACTGTAACCAGAGCCATGGAACAAATCGCCCCCTCCATGACCCACGTGACTTCCGCATTCCATTCTTACAATGGAACTCTATGGAAGTGTCGCAACTCTCACTTTATATGGCTCTGCCCAACCTGAGTCCAGCCCCTCACCTAGCAACCCCTGGTTAGGCTCAACCCACTTCTGTATTAAACACATGACTGTTGTTTTTCATGATTTCATCTCATCTTTTGTTTATATGTTCTTAATTTCATGTGTACAGCACTTTGTTGCAGCTGTGTTTTTTTTAAATGGCTTTATAAATAAAGTATAATTGTTATTTTTATGTTTTAGTTCAATTTTTAGTGTATTTGCGATCGCTCCCAACGCGCAGCCGGCAAAAATTAAACGAGCAGACCCCCGGCGTAGGGACCGGCGGCAACGGGACCCTCTTCTGGCGCGATGGAGCGGAGCTTCAACTGTACAGCCTCGCAGCAGCGAGGACCTTCTCCTTATGGATTAATTTACGGGAGACACTTGGTGAACTTTGATATGGGCTGTTAGGTCCCTGTACGACCGGTGTCAGAGCATGGTCCGCATCGCTGGCAGTAAGTCAGGCTCGTTTCCGGTGAGAGTTGGACTCCGCCAAGGTTGCCCTTTGTCACCGATTCTGTTCATAACTTTTATGGACAGAATTTCTAGGCGCAGCCAAGGTGTTGAGAGGATCCGTTTTGGTGGCCTTAGAATCTCTTCTCTGTTTTTTGCAGATGATGTGGTCCTATTGGCTTCATCAGTTCGTGATCTACAGCTTTCGCTGGAGCGGTTTGCAGCTGAATGTGATGCGGCCGGGATGAGGATCAGTTCCTCCAAATCCGAGGCCATGGTCTTGAGCCGGAAAAGGGTAGCATGCCCTCTCCAGGTCGGGGAGGAGGTCCTGCCCCAAGTGGAGGAGTTTAAGTATCTCGGGGTCTTGTTCACGAATGAGGGAAAACTGGAGCGTGAGATCGATAGGCGGATAGGTGCAGCGTCCGCAGTGAAGCGGGCGCTGTACCGGTCTGTCGTGGTGAAGAGAGAGCTGAGTCAAAAGGCAAAGCTCTCAATTTACCGATCGATCTACGTTCCCACCCTCATCTATGGTCATGAGCTCTGGGTTATGACCGAAAGAACAAGATCTCGGATACAAGCGGCTGAAATGAGTTTTCTCCGCAGGGTGTCTGGACTCTCCCTTAGAGATAGGGTGAGAAGCTCAGTCATCCGGGAGGGACTCGGAGTAGAGCCGCTGCTTCTCCACATCGAGAGGAGCCAGTTGAGGTGGCTCGGGCATCTGGTTAGGATGCCTCCTGGACGCCTCCCTGGTGAGGTGTTCCGGGCATGTCCCACCGGGAGGAGACCCAGAGGAAGACCCAGGACGCGCTGGAGGGACTATGTTTCTCGGCTGGCCTGGGAACGCCTTGGGATTCCCCCAGAGGAGCTGCTCCAAGTGGCTGGGGAGAGGGAAGTCTGGGCCTCCCTACTTAGGCTGCTACCCCCGCGACCCGACCCCGGATAAGCGGAAGAAAATGGATGGATGGATGGACTTGGTGAACTTTGTGTTTGACTGGAACAGCGATAACTCCCAAAATCGCCGCGTGCAACGAGCGGAGCTGGCGAACACCGGAAGAGGAACAAGCTAACATTAGCATCGGATTCGGGTGGTCTAATGCTAAAAGGAGCAGCAAATTGCGGCGCGCTCAGACGGGTTTCGGTAAGTTATCTTAAGCTAGCACTAACAGTAAGTCAAATGAGTAATAAAAAAAGAGCTAATTTTAAAACAACAACACATTACAGATACTGGCTGTTACAGAGGGCGTAAACAGATCTTTGAAGGGCGTGGACTTCAGAACTCAGTATCAGAAACCGGTCGTTCAAAACGAAAGTTAAAAATGGCAGAATTAAAAAGGGTATAATTAATTATCTAAGAATTATTTTGTGTATTAAAATGAATTAATATTGTCAAGATAGCACACATACATAACATAAAAATTTTATAAAGACCTATATGTGGTCCCCTTTAATGTCAAATTAAAGGTTTAGCATTCCTTGATGGACACCAGAGTTTTAGTCTCAGTTACTACTACACCAAGTTTTGACTCTTTATCTGTTAAACTGACTGAAGAAAATGACAAGAAAATAGCTACCTGTACATTTCAGTTAATTTCACATATACTAAATTTGTCTGGTGGTAGCTGACAGTCATTCACAGCTGATGTGTTGCTATTTGCACATATATTTGTTTAAAACTTTAGCATTATCTATTGGAGTAAACCCTGTTTGACTCTTAGCAAAATATCACATGAACCACTGGATGAATTTTGATTAACTTAATTACTGTATGTGTACAGGTGAATAACTTTGAGTCAACCCAATTCAAAATAACTGCTAATTGACATTAGCCATCACAAAAAAATACTATCAAATTTACAGGTACACTGCTAAAATTTGGTGTGGTGGTTAGTGTTTCTCCTAGTTTACTTGTCTTGGCAGGATGCTCATATCGCCCATGACTTTGTCAGCAGGGGGTGAGGGTGTGGGACAGGCAGAGACACGTCTGTATTGTGCGCTGTTTGTATCAACAGTTTTCGAGTGGGAGGAGGGTGGGTTGGTGGGGACAGAGCACTACCGCTAGTGTACAGTAACCGTGTTTCCATCTATTTTCATTTCGAATTTTGAGCTAATTTTTGAAATCTCGCAAAAATGTAAATACAAATTAATGCGGATCAGAAGTGTTTCCATCAACTGGCTTGAAGCGCATCTACCGGGCCACGCACAGCGTCATTACGTCAGACGTCAGCGTCATTACGTCAGACGTCAGCGTTACGCATGTCTACAGTAAACAGGAAGTAGCGGTTGAAAACAGAACCCGACCACACATCTCGGCAAAATGGAGAGAATATTTCAGGTATGTGTTGCTATCGGGCAAGTTGTATTTATTCTGTCATGCCAACTAGTTTTAGCGATGTTACATGTTGTCCGGAGCGGAAACAGCTGATCAGTCACGTGACGTAAATGTTCGCTACGGCAGAACTGAGTCGGCAAATCTGTTTCCATCTGTCGTTTTGCGCATCAGCTCTGTTTCGAAACCCCCAAAAACCACCTCAAGCGAGCGTATCAACTTTTGAGCGAATTAGAGGAAGTTAACTCGAATTTTGCCGTTTCCATTCAGCTTTTCTGATGCGATACTTCAAAATGCGCATCTAGAAACCTTGATGGAAACACGGCTAGTATCAGTGTTGCAGGCTGCTAGCTTAGTACTACATCAGTGCCGGCAGTTGTCGACAGGGGTGGAGTGTGTGGGGGAGTTTGGTTCATGCGTATTGAGCATTAACAGATGTTAATGTTTCTATTGTACAGCACTTTGGTTGGCCTCGTTGCTGTTTTAAGTGCTCTATAAATACTTTGTAAATTGGTATGGTATGGTATGGTTCGGTAGGTTGTATAATGTTAGGGGAAACACTGGGTAGTAGCTCCATCCATTCGCCCGTCTGTCCATTCGTCACCTCTTCCAGCTTTTCTGGGAGGACTCCAGGCCATCTGAGTTAGGGATGGGGCCGATCCGATCCAGTATCGGTATCGGTATCCGATACCAGCATTATTTAAGTATCGGGTATCGGATCAAACCTGCCGATATTTTTCCGATCCAGCTTCAAAGAGCACTTGTGTTCAATCACAATCTGTGACTGCCCTTTTTAACATTGTGTGAGATAAACCCAATGAAGACATTCTTAAGCCTTACAATAGGGGGGTTCCCTATTGTAAGGCTTAAGAGTGTCTTCATTGGGTTTATCTCACACAATGTTAAAATGAATAGTTTGGGTGCAAAAGTTTCATTATACAGAGTCAAATACCTGAACAGTATCAGATCGGGAAAGTATCGGTATCGGTCGATACTGAGTTAATAAGTATCGGTATCGGATCGGAAGTGAGAAATGTGGATCGGTGCATCCCTAATCTGAGTGACTTATGGTGCTTTGCCACTGTCTCAACTCTCATTGGTTCTGCACCACACCGCACCAGTTAAAGGCCTGCCCACTGTCTGTACCCACCAACACTCAGCCTGGTTTATGAGATCATCTTGTTTGAAGTTTCGAGTGGGCTGCTCGGAGGTATACATTTTGACATAAGCAGACAGCATCCTTTGATTGGCCAGGGGAGCTACGTCGCTGGATGCCTCGCCCAGCAAAACTGAAAACTTCATCTGAACCACCCCGTCCTCGTGTTGATGGATGGCGCCAGAAAAGAATGAGTGCATTACCGAGAAAAATCGGAGATGATGGCACAGATTGGCTACACCCGGACATATACAGTACAGTAAACATTACCAAGATAGGCTAAAGAAATTGAAGTCAGATTATAGAGTGATTAAGGACCACAACAGGCGGAGTGTCTCGAACAGACCAGTTATGATCTCACCCACAGAGCAGGGACACGGGTCACAGTGATAAATCATATACACCTGAGAAGAACCGATAAGACAAGAGCCGAGTGGAGTCACACTTTTCAATGGCAATGCAGCTTAAATATTCCAGTTTCCTGGATCTTCAATGGGGTTTCCTCCCAGTTGGACATGCCCAGAACACCTCTATGTGGAGGCGACCTGAGGGCATCCTTACCAGATGCTCAAACCACCTCAGCTGGTTTCTTGATGTGGAGGAGCAGCGGCTTTACTCCAAGTCTGTCCTGGATAACTGCATTTCTCACCCTCTCTCTAAGGGAGAGTCCATCTACCTAAGAGGGCGGCTGTGGCGTAGTGGTAATGGCAGTCGTCCCCTGATAGGAAGGTTGGCGGTTCGAATCCCGGTTCCCCACACCATGTGTCGCTGTGTCCTTGGGCAAGACACTTAACCCCGAGTTGCTCCCGGTAGGACTGGAAAGCACCTTGCATGGTAGTCTGCCGCTACCGGTGTATGAATGTGTGTAGCACTTTGAGATTTTCACTAATGAAAAGTGCGTTATAAATTAAATTCATTATTATTGTTATTATTATTATTACCTGCAGAGAATACGCATTTTGATCGCCTGTATCCCAGATCTCGTTATTTCAGTCACTGCTCACAGTTTGTAAGGGTATAACATAGACCGACTGGTAAACAGAAAGCTTAAAAGATAAGTCCCCCCCCCCCCATCATTTAATTGTGTTTTGTTTGTTTGTTTGTTTGTTTTGACGCAATCTGCCTGCTGACATGGCTAGCAAACACAAAATCAGATTTAAAGATTGGAACTGCATGTTTTTGCTTGACTAGATCATTTTTTGAGAACACTTGTTATCCAGTGCAGTACCTTGTAATAAATAAATAAAAAAGATATATATATGGAGTTGAGGTTGCCATGCTAATTGCATTATATAAATATTTTATTCTGAAACTCTTGAATTTAGCCCTTTTCCTGAAACAAACCTCAACATGTCCATCAGGGGACACTGTTGTATCAGCCTCCATCCTGGGATTTATGAGAGAAGGGAAGTGGAAAAACCTTGTCTGCTATGCAATCTGTATTTGTGTCCTCTTTGTAAGACAACTGCACTATATTCTTATCCAATCCAACCTCCACCTGGAGAAAGAGAAGGCACTTTCCCTGCTGCAGCAAATTAAATCAGAATGCCATTATAAAAGAACAGATAACCCTTCTACAATTCAATACCCCCCATCGTCTGATCCAAACAGGAAATGTGGAACATGTGGACTCCAGGATATAAATATATATAAATTTCAGAGAAGAGTAATGGATTAGTCCTCGGTCAGATCGATAACACGCATGATCCTGAGAGATACCGGCTCTGCTAATAGAACTGACGAGCTTTTTATGAATTATGGCTGAATAACTTCAGGAATGTTGATCCTAGTGGGAACAATAGATTCAGTCCTGAGAGCAGAATGGGGCTATTAGCATATGTAATTAGTCAGAGGTTACATGTGTTGTCTATATTTTAAAATTAGAGCCTGAAGCACACTGCATAATGTGCTGCATAATTTTCTTGCCCTTGCCCTGACTTCTTTATTGCACTGCCGTCCTCACACTCCTCCGCTGGCCTGCTCCTCACGCCTCACCTTCGACCCTTTTCACTCCCAGTTAAATCCACTCGTTTCTCAGGTATTTGAATATGGACACACTGTCGCTCGCTGAGATCCTGGCCTCCTTCTCCCCTCCCGTCCTTCATTACAAATGATCTCTCAGCACTAATGAGTACATGTCTAAAAATACCCCCGTTTGTCCAGAGAGCCGGATGTGTCATGGTGCGTATTGAGCATTAACAGATGTTAATGGATATAGAACATCAGAGTGGTGTAACGAATAAAAGGCACAGCTACTCTGACTTCATTTAGAGGGAATACTTTTAATATTCAATGCACATCCTCAGCCACCTACAAAACTCCTTAGCCACAGATTCAGTTTAAATGCCCCTGACGCCCCTCCTGGCTATATACCTTCTTAACATACTGCTGGTGTTCCCTGTCACTATGGCAACAGCGTATGACCTTCTTTCAGGAGGTCGATCTCAAGTCAGAGTGCCGCTTGAGAGATTTCATTCCGACGGGTCTTTGCTGTTCTCAGATTTGATAGATGAGGGAAAAATTCCAACCAGACACACCGTTGGTGATAGAGAAAACAAAGGTAATGGGTGGAGCCGGCAGCATTCCCGTCCAATTAACTGAAACAGTCCCCCTCATTGTCCAGGGTCTCAGGTTCAAATGGGTTGATTTGTGGGCAAATGAGTAGCCAGCCATGCAGTGTTTGCGTTTACCAATTTCTTCTTGATGTGGAAAAGCTTATCTTCACTGAAACTGCTAAACCAAAAGTGCATAAAAATGACTGAATTAGTCATTTTAAATTACTGTATATTATTTTTGTTTCAAAGTATGATACTCTCAAAGCCTGTAAGATCACCTCACTAAATGGATTAGAAGCACATGGAGTGATTTGTTTGGAAATTATATGTTTGAAATGCTTCATTTTTGTAAACAAACAAAATTAATATTGAAAATTAGGGAAAGGAAAATGCTAATTGTGTTTCATTGCTAACATGTTAACATACCATAGTAATATTTCTCTGGTTTCTGCTACTACAATTTCAGTCCATACAGTTTTGACCCTAAATATCAAAAAATTAATATTGACAAAATCACAGAAGCAATGAAAAACAAATGAAATCAGCTTAAAATGTAATTTTCAAAGCATCAGTAACCGTTAAAAAGCTTAGTTCTTTGAGCTAACAGCTAGACATAAAAACTGCCAAGACCACAGTGGATTAATGCGGTCTTAAAACAACTCAATTTTTAAAAAAAATTGACATTCATTCTCATTATTTTCAAAACCTTTAGCCTATTATCAGTTTCACTTCGCAAAATTATTCTGCAGAAGTATGAAAATTTGGCCAAAAGATGTGTTGAAATGTCCTAGCTCAGTGTGCTTTCTTTTACATGATACCATGGGTAGCCATAATGGTAGCATTACATGCTACCAACAGATGCACATAGGCTGTGTCTCAATTCAGGGGCTGCATCCTCATGAGTGCGCATTTGTCGGCCGCATACGTCATTGCCCCGCGCGGAGGACTGTCCCAATTCGAAGACTCCTCCTCATGCGGCCGAGGAATGCGGCCTACTTCCTGCCGAAATCGAAGGATGCATTCGTGAATCCTTCCAGACGGAGGCTATCCCAGAATTCATAGCGCCAGCAGAGATTTCGCGGGGGGGTGGGACTTTCTGCGTGCAGAGTCGGGCTGCTGTGTGTTGTTGAGTCATCAGCTCGTTTTAAAAACAACCTCAGCGCGAATATTCATTGAACCTTTGTTTATTTAGTCATCTCAAACAACCTCAGCTCGAATATATCTCATTAAAATTTAACTTCAGAAACGACAAAAAAAATTGTGTTAGCTGAAGAACTGATTACAAATCAGATTATTTTACACGTGCGTAGCAAGGATATTCTGAGGGGCAATCTTTTAAAACCCAGAGTGGACCAGTGAGGAGCAAGCTGTCGAGTAGCTCAACTGGTTAAACAACCTGCGGTTGGCGCAGAGATACTTTTCTCGAAGCTGGTTCGAATCTCACTCGGTACGGTTAAAACTTATTTTACGTTTGTCTTTTATTGGATAAAAAAAAAGAAGGAGTTTCACAAACTCCTTCCTTTTAATCTCAGTCCTCATTTTTTTATCCAATAAAAGACAAACGTAAAATAAGTTTTAACCGTACCGAGTGAGATTCGAACCAGCTTCGAGAAAAGTATCTCTGCACCAATCGCAGGTTGATTAACCAGTTGTGCTACTCGACAGCTTGCATTTTGTAGGTCCACTCTGGGTTTTAACAGATCGCCCCTTATAAGCTGATTTGTAATCAGTTCTTAACAAACAGTAAGCTCAGAAATACTAATATATATACATGTATTCAGATAAATAATATATTTTAGCGGCGTCCCTTCTCTTTCCACACACACCAAGCGGCACACAAGAACTTCCCACCCACTTCAAGAGAACGCCCCACCCACTTCAATGCCGGCTCTCCTGAAGGCTAGACCGTCCCATTTCAGCAGTTTCACTCAGCCCACCCGGTCTTGTGAGTGCGTGGCCTACTCGGCCCAGCTAGGCTGGGTCCTCATGAGGATGCAGCCCCTGAATTGAGACACAGCCAAAGTGTTACAACTAGCTCAGTGTTCTAAGGTAGCGCAATGTGCTACAGCTAGCTCAAAGTGCTATAGCTAGCTCATTGCGCTACATCTATTTCAAAGTGCTACAGCTAGCTCTAAGTGATACAGCTAGCTCAATATGCTACAGCTAGCTCAAAGTGCTGCAACCAGCTCAAAGTGCTATGACTAGTTCAAAGTGATATGACTAGCTCAAATTGCTGTAGCTAGCTCAAAATGCTATGGCTAGCTCAAAGTGCTACAGATAGCTCAAAGTGCTACAACTAGCTCAAAGTGGTGTGACTAGCTCAAAGTGATATGACTAGCTCAAATTGCTGCAGCTAGCTCAAAATGCTATGGCTATCAAATAGCTCAAAGGAGAAGGTCCTGGACTGACACCGGTCCGTGCTACAGTCTGCAGCCAAGAGTACTTGGCTCAAAGTGCTATGACTAGTTCAAAGTCCTGCAGCTTACTCATAAAGTGTTACGTTTATCCCAAAGTGGTATGACTAACTCAAAGTGCTAAAGCTAGCTAATTGTGGAGCTATTGTTGCTGCCACTATTTGCACTCAAAAATAACCCCCAAAAATTATGTACGGTAAACATGCAATGCAAAACTGAAAATAATATAGGCCTATAAAATGTTTTTTGTGTGAACCAATAAAAAGTATTTGAAATGGGATTTGTTTTTAAAATGCTAAATTTGTTTTGGTCTGAGTGCACTCTGGTTAGCTGTTAGTTCATCAGTTTGGTCAAAGTGAGTCTTTTTCTTGAAATCAAGGCTATTTAAAGAACTATCTACAACGGGTAAATTTTGTATGACCTTTCCACAGAACCTCTTGCAAAGATTTGAGCTATTGTTTTAAGAGAACAAAACACTGTCTGAAACCCCACAATGTGCCAGATAAACTTTGTGATGGGCAAGAGGCTAATGAAAGTCTGCTTTAACAGGAGCAGGCTAGATGCCAGAAAATTATTTATCTGGTTCCTTGTCTGGGTTTTTGTATCAGTAATAGTCCTAAATAGAAGAAGCATTCTACTGTGAGGAATGTCTGAAATGAGGTGTGTTTAAGTTGGTTAATAGGGTTTTAAAGTGAACCATATAAATATATTCTAAGGTAGTGTTGGGCTTTTTGTCGTATTTAAAGCTTATCTCAAACAGAAGAATCACGGCTTGTCCTTGTGAACCAGACATGCAGAGCAACGTAACAAAAATGGGGCTGCATGTCTACAATGAACATGTTTTTATTTCAATCAGGCTTAGATGCTGATCATAAAAATCTTTACAGCTAGACAGAAACAGCTCTGGTCTGCAAATCAGGACTTTGCATAGTTCTGCACGACAGCACTGTGGCCACGTGGACAGAGGCTCTCTGAATGATTTCGCGGGGCCATTGAGTTCATACAACCAGCTCAGAAGAAGAGCCAGCCCAGCAAAATGTTTGCAACATGAGAGTCAGCTGGAACAGGGACCCCACACCCTTTCTTCTCCCTGTGAGAAACTGAGAAGAGACAGAGTATCCCCCCACCTCCACCACTACCTCCTCTCTTTCCTGACCAGGGGTTAGAGACTAATTCAAACAACATGCTGGATGTTCAACAGCCTCCTTTTCTCATTTGTTGTACAGGTCTTGATGGAAGTGAGCAGTAGGAGCAGACCTCTCTGGAGGGGTTTCATTAGATATTACAATCCAAGTTTACTTCAAGGACAAAGATGGCTCCTATTTGCACCTCATTTCATGGCCAAAAAAAAAAGCTAATCGGCTCAAGCACGTTGTTCATAGGAGCCTTTGTAGCATGTAACACAAACCAGCTCGCACGGACCTAAAATGAGAGCCAAAGTTTGTGAGAAAGAAAACAAAGACCTGTTTGTTTTCCTCAGCTTCTGTAATGTGAAATGAAACTTCATTTTTCTCAGATTAGGGAGTTCAGGTTTGCAACACTGCAACATGTGATTATCTCATGGACTTCCAGAGTCCAGGGCTCTCAGTTTTGTCTTTGTTGATCGTTCTAATGCCGCTGTGACCTCCCCTTCTGTCCTCGCGGTCTGCGCCGTGTCCTTCACAGGCGGTAATCAGATACAGTGTACTGATTGTGGAGCAAACGACCCAGGGCAGTCCAGTTGCACAAGAGTACGTTTTCAGCTCCACCGCGAGATGATGTCACCTCTCCCATGTGACAGGGCTCGGTTTCACTGTCAGATCAATTATTCACAGTGTTTAATTGGATCAGCTGAATCCAGATCGCTCCAGGGATCCATTTCCAGTAACAGCGGCTGCAAATAAACCCTGAGCCAGCACATGAGACTTGGGGCTCCAGATCAATATAAGCGCACACCTACAGCACACCTCGATGACTTCGAAAAACAACGAGCATTGTGAGTTTACTACAATGGAAGGAAATAACCTGTAGGTTAAGGGATGCTTCCTTGTTTTAGATTAATCTGAGCCAAGTCAGGAGGTGAGAGCGGAGCAGATGATCTCAGTCTTGGGTGAAGGCCAAAGCATGATGATGATGCAGCATTCATTAATCACAGTTTGTGCCGCGGCGTTCTCAGCCTCTAATGGTACGTACTGACCAAACGCGTTTTCAACGGCAAAAAGGCTCGTCACGCACGCAAGTGGACGCACTGGACCCAGTTGTGTCCTGACCAGAACGAGAAGCTGCGGCGGCGGGGGGTGTGGGAGGAGCTTACCAGTACAACGAGTTCCTCACTGCACTCTGCCAGTCTCTGTAGAGAGCAGACTTGACTGGTCGTGAAGGAGTTGTCGCGAACACACAGATTTCTCTTCCATAGTCCATGACTCCGCGGGTTTTTTCTGTGTCCCAATACGTCACATAGTGCGCGCGCCCCCTCGTTTCCGCGTCCCCCTCTCTCCTCCCCCCCGACTCTCCCTGATCAACCAGAGTTGAACGGCGTTTGAACGTTTGAACGGCGAAAACGTTCAGCAATGTTCAACGCGTGCTTGGAGGCTGACGCGGGTTCACGTGCACGGAAAACGCTTTTCCAGCACGCTCAACACGCACGTCACGTGACGCGCGACGCCAAGACGTGGCTGGAGGTGCGTCCCCCATTGACTTTGCATGTAAACTGGACGTTCCTGCCGTTGAAAACGCGTTTGGTCAGGACGTACCATTAGTCCTCAGAAAGTTCCCTGCTCCACTCCCTCCTCCAACTCGTTACGGGCCTTTCGGTCAAAGGTGGCCTTTGTGCTGGGTGGTGGTGGGAGTGGAAAGAGAGGGAGGAAGGATGTCACAGCATTGATGCTCCCCCTAGAATTTATTGCAGAGGTCCAATTCACAGAACGGTATCAAAACAGACGAGAGCAATCCGTTCATCTTCAGCTGCACAAGGTAGTCCAACGCAGCCGGTATCGCACCGAACTGCGACTCCTGGAGAAGAGGCGGTGACTCAGAATTTCAAGAAAGCACAAATTTGCTGTTGTGTTTAAAAATGACGAAATCAAGCGACCAACATGCCGTACAGCTGTTAGTCACAGATAATTTGTTCAAGCCGCGCATCGCTCACAACAATGTATTCTAGGCTGAGCACACTCAGTGTTTCCCCTACCATTATACAAACAGTGTCAACAGAACTCGAGCGCCCTGCCTACCGAACCCCACCCCACCAGTCGACATCTGCTGGCACTGATGTAGCGCTAAGCTAGCTTGCGGCATGCAATACAGATGCGCTAGCTAAAATGCTAGAAGTAGCACTCCGTTTCCCTCACGCTGAGCCGTCTTAATATCCAACCCTTTGAAAACTGTCTGTACAAACAGTGTGCAACCCTGACATGTCTCCATCTCCAGCCCCACCCCATCAATAAACATCACAGAAGACATGAGCGCCCGCCCTGCCATGGCAAGTAAACTAGGAGAAACACTGGTGATACACTTTGACCCCCCCATGTTAAGATTTAATCTACTGGAGTACTCTTTAAAAAGAACACCAAAGGTGGGCGCCAGACCGCTGGGGAGTGCTAATGCGCTAATCCGCTTATAGCGTACCTAAACAATTTATCAGCGTTACAGCGATTTGACTAACTTTTATAATTCATAAGCGGATTTGCGCTATTTTTATTTAAAATGCAGTACCGTTAATAACTAATTATCTATCAGTAAAAACGAAAAAAACTTATTTACGGGCCCGGACGACTGCTAACAGACCATATCCTGTCAGCGCCGGATGTGGTCCGTGACAAAAAAGCGTCCCCTCAGTCTCTTTGCTAGAGCGAGCGCTCTCAGTTAGCAGCCAGTGTGTTACTCTGCAGCCTTATTGCTTGTTTTCGAAGAGTCAGACGAAGAGTTTTTAACATGGAGGGTGAACTTATGGATGTTTCTCAGCGGCCTACGCGACGCGTCTGGATTTTAAAAAGTATTTCGCCGTTTGCCCTCTTCAAAATGGCGGCCGCGACGGCCACAGAAGATAAGGACTTTCCATGAAAACACGGTAAAAACAATTATTTCTTTGCTGAGAAAAATATATTTCTTAGCTGACTTTATAGCACAAGGTTTTTCTGAGCTTAACCGGTTCAAATGGTCAAATCTGCTGGATTTAAAAAAGTATTTCGCATTTGCCCTCTTCAAAATGGCGGTTAGCGTGTTAGCATTAGCATCCGCTAGCATTGCTAATACATAAGTGCTTTTGAAATTGCGGACCTAAATAAATCAATAAGTGCTTTAGAAATAGCGGAACTAATTTTTGGATTAGCGCTGCCCAGCACTGAAAAACACAAAAAAAAAACAGGATAAACATATTCGGACCCGTTTTTTAAAGAAATTTAGGGTGCATTCACACCAGCCCTGTTGTCTCGAACTCTAGTCCGTTTGCCTAGGAAGTCTGGTTCGTTTGGGGAGGTGTGAATGCGCCATGGAACTCTGTCACGAAACAAATAGGCGAACTCTGACCTGCCTAAAAACCTAGGTCTCTGTCCAGTAGAAGAAAACTCTAGCGCGTTTCGAGTACAGTGTGAATGCAACCAGACCGGACGCCGCTCCACAAGCAGGAAGTGAACTACAGCACAGGGCAAACAAACACGTATTTCTCTTACCTCATATGGAGCCGTCAGCCGCCTTGTGTGGAAAAACAACATTCTCTGTGGTCTTCTGTCTCATCTTCCACTCATGCTGAGTCCATTGTTGAATAATGACAAAATAGAACCCCTAAAACTTGACGTGACACACCGTTTTTGTTTTTATTTACAGAAGAAAAAGTGTATTCTTCAGAGGTTTTTGCGTCGTTTCTTTCAGTACAGTACAGTAGTTCTTGGTGCAGCGCCACCACAGGCGAGTGGGGGAACAGGTTGGTTCGACTGCACACTGCAGTGTGAATGCAAACCACACCAGCTCAAATGTAAACAAAATGTTATGAATATTGGTCCCCAATTGAACCCAGTCTACCGGACTATCAGGTGTGAAAACAACCTAATTGTTTCTTGCTGTCTCTGTGTACTTTGTGCTACTTTAAAAGCGTTTGGAACATGAATAGCTAATTTGTTGTGTAATTTATGCACATTTGTTTGCGACATCTTCATCATTACTGGCTGTAATACAAGTATTACTCCAAAGTGTAAGTGTTTTTAATATTAAACAATACAGTAGTGATCAATGTTTGTTAAAATCTGAATTTATTCATTATACGTACTGAGTGGTATTTACAAACACCAGGGAGCACAATGACCTTGTGACTGGTGACCTTTTCTGTTCTTCTCATCTACCTGAGGACAGGGACTCAGTTAATCGGCTTAGTCGACCACTCAGCTGCAGCCTTAATAAGACTATTGATCTGGATCTGCATTGATCCAATGTTCAAGCCGTGGCTGGTGGCGTGGGCAAATGACGAGCGGAGATGGGTTTGGATTTGCCAGCTGATAGTCATGGCCTTTCTTTTATGGAAATGAGTTTATAATTCACTTCTAGAGAACAAAGCACATGGGTTTTCTCTGAGGATTACTCAGGCCTTAGCATTAGCAAGCTGTGGGTTCGATTGACCACACAGACTCTTGAAATCACAAAGGGCATCTTGTGTTAAGATTTGTGTGTACAAACGAGGAAATCCCTGTGATTCGCAGCTCAGTTTATGGCTAACTACTGAGAATACAAACAATCTAAGTGCGGGATAGTATGTGTATGATAAAACAAGGTAAGCCGATAACCCCCCTGCAGAGTATACATACTGTTTCTGCAACAATAAAGCTGTTTTTCCAGATACAACTGTTTATTTGTCATAAAATATGTGAGCTTCTTTTGTGCTTGGCTGGCCGCGGTACAATGTTTCACCATCATGTTTCATGAGTCATATTCCAAGCGTGGAACAATGTGTTCTGGTCACAGCAATTACGTGAACTGGAATTTCTCAACAAATAGTCAACCATTGCACAACGAAATGTGTTACTTAGGGGGACTGGATCTTACAAACACAAGCGATGCTGTGTGAGTTTATTTTCGCTCTACTGGGCAGCTCACGTGTTATGGTTAAATTTTAACAAGTGCTCCTTAATAAATCACAGTTTACAGTAAAACACATCATCAGCTCACATTTTAGCTTCTTGTCACTTTGGTTTAATGAGTAAACACAAAAATATGAGCTGCTGCAGTTTAGATAGTTGAAGTTAGCATGCTAACACACAGTTTGATTGTGAACATGGCAAATACTGAGACCATGACTACATTATTATTAGCTGTAGTGTCCTTTAAGTTTATTTAAACTGAGACTTATTTAACACAAACAACTCCAGGGTGATTAATGCTTGTAGCATTGCACTAGCACATAAATCATGTAATCCTTATGCACCAACAAGACCAAAACCGGACATAAAGTGCTCTTGTTTATTCACAATTTTGCATCATATTTTAACTACAGCTGGAAGCAAAAGCATTCAAGACTTATCCGAGCATGGCTATATGGTGGTGAAGACTATTTCTTGAAAGATAATGGAGTGTCCAGAGTATTTTATTGTATTTTTTGTTTATTTTTGCCACATTGTCTTTTCATTGTTGGAGCAAATTTCTCATTTATTTGTAGTACTGTATTCTTTTGCATGTCTTGGACTCAGTATTAGACTTTTGTGTTCCTGTGTTGGAGGTTTGGATTTGCATGTACAGATGAGAGCCGGTAAATATGATGTATGTTCATTAATGTTGGTAGACGTGGCGGTATTTCTTTGTTCATTGGTGGTGTCCTTATTTTAATTTATTTATTTAATCTTTATTTATACAGGTTAGTCTCATTGAATCATGA
This sequence comes from Garcialebias charrua, assembly GCA_038048925.1. Taxonomy (NCBI): domain Eukaryota; kingdom Metazoa; phylum Chordata; class Actinopteri; order Cyprinodontiformes; family Rivulidae; genus Garcialebias; species Garcialebias charrua. Next base: position 43,500 of record JBBPBX010003509.1, read on the forward strand.
GGACTCATTTTCAAGAGAGACCTGTTTTAGACAGACAACATATAAAGTACAGGGAGTCCTCGACCTACGGCAACTCAGACTTACGAACGGACCTACGAACAGCAGTTGTACATTAAATACAGCACTGGTATTTGTTTTTTAGGTGTTTTTAGATGAAAGTGTGTTAGCTAACCGTTTGTAAACAAAGTTCTGTGCATGTTTATGAACCAGTATGTACGTTTGTGTTGAAAAACAGGTGTTTGGCGCAGCGCGAGCATACATTTTCCGACTTACGAACGAAAATCCGAACTTACGAACGCACGTGCTATGGGTTCCGACTTACGGCAAAATCGGGTGACGAACGGTCCTTAGGTCCGGAACTCGTTCGTAAGTCGGGGACTCCCTGTACAAACAACACCATAGATTAATCTTCGACCACCCCAATTGTTTTAGGATATACACTTTTAAGTCATTTAAAAAGTGGAGAGCATAGTTTCCTCAAATGATCGGGGGTGGCCAATTTACACACACAAACGCAGACATACAGTATA
>JBBPBX010003509.1:44131-55509 GCA_038048925.1 Garcialebias charrua
GTATATAAATATATCTATATATATGGTGGTGGCCATCTTGGATTTTGACTTGGCATTCCAAATTTAGAATGGAACCTTTCGTATACTTAAATGCAGCCAACACCAAAATGGACGTCGGTTCCACACTGGTTTTTCAAGGTACTGTCCTCGCAATGTGTGCGGACAGACAAACGGCGAGTATTTCCAATTCCCCCTTTTCGCTCTGCGACGGGGAACACAAAAGCATATCAGGGATAATTTTATGAATATTTCAATCAAACCCCATTTAAGAATGTAGTCAAATTTAGGTGACACAAGTCTTTCAGCTTCTTTTTGCATATTTTTATTTATGTTTTATTTCAGAATAATACTTGCACCGGACTTTGGAGCATATTTCCCACAGTGTTTATTATCATTGCAGCAGCAGTGCATCATGACCAAAGGTCATTTTGTGTATATGTCTGTTTAAGGGATGCTCGGTTTGAACGAGTTGGACCCATGACTAATGCTGAGCTAAACAAAACACGCTGCCTGCATTCAACCTCTTACATAAACATTATGCCCTGGATCCTGACAAGTTTACTCTGCAGCAACTTGCCACATACAGGACAGGCTGGGAGATTTGGCTGCTGTTGTTGTTGTTGCATACATCCTTTAAAAATGACTCAGAGTTTGTTTGGTTAAGGAAATGAATGTTTCTGAAATCATCCCGACAAAGCCACACCCTGTTTACTCGCGTCTGGGCTCTTTTTTTTTTTTTTCCTGACCGAGCAGATTATAGCTTTACTGTAAATCATCCAGCAACCATCTTATGCTAGTTGCACGTCCCACATATTTTTTCAATCAACCTTTATTTAGGCAGGTTAATCCCACTGAGCCTCGAGGACTCATTTACAAGAGAGACCTGGGATATATGTACAAAATAAAAGCAAAGGATCAAGTCTTTCGTAACAAACACGACCTGACAGGAGGAAAGGCCGGGGTACGGGAGCAGGGCGAGTCAGAGCTGACACCGGGTTAAATGCGTTGGAGCTGCAGAAGTGGATTGGGCCAGACGAGCCTCGGTCGCTCCAGGGGGGAGGGTTATGAAACTAGTCCTTACAGTGAAATGATTCCTCACTCTGATGTTTTCATGAAACATTTCTATTTCTGGACTGTCCTGCTATCACCCCGACCGGCCAAGCACACAAACGTCAAAACATGCTCTGCACGCTGGACTTCACCCTGAGAGTCATCGTGCTCGGCAGATGCATTCATCCAAACATGGAGAGAGTGCACGAGAGCGTATTCTATGATATGTAGAAGGAACTGAACAGATATTTTTTATTATACATTTATTTTACAGTAAATTTAATATTTATTGCCTGCCACCTTGAAAGGTGATAATGTAATTGTCTCTTTGGGTGTGTGTGTGTGTTTCTTTGTGTCTGTTAGTAAAATATCTTATGAACATAATTGAACTAAGCTGTTAGAAAGTAATGACTGGCTGTTCATCTACTGTTAGGCCTGTCACGATAACAAATCTTGCAGGGCGATTAATTGTCTCAGAAATTATTGCAATAAACGATAAGATTGTTTGAAATTTGGACAATAATTAGTAATTATTGTCAAATTCATAAAGAATTGTTGGTTCATTTGTGTGTAGTACCTGTTTGACCACTGGATGGCAGTATACAACCATTTGAACCGAAGGATGGATAGTGAGGGAGCAAGCAGCGTGTGTCTTTAAGAAAAATGGGAGGGAGGCCCCTTGACGTGACAAAAGCATTTTCCTTGTTAGTATGACTAAAATTGTTTTTAAATTGTTTAAATTTTTAATTCCTATTCCTATTGGGACCCCCCCTTCATTATGGCTCCCAAATGTATGTGTGTTTTGATAATTATATAGGGTACTGTGTTAGGATAGGCTATGTGCTTGGTAAAATACAGTACTGTACGTATAAGGTGAAGTATTTACGTATGTTCCGACTTACGTCGAAACTCGGGTTACGACGCAGTGCAGGAACAGATCTCCGTCGTAAGTCGGGGACTACCTGTGTATAAAAAACTTTTTTTTTAAAGCCCTACTCATGCACACCACCAGTGTGTGGGTACTGTAGTGCACTCCATTCACCAGCAGTGCCACATTTTTGGTCAAGCCATCAGGAATCAACCATAGTTAGCCATGGAGCAGCCAATTTGTCAGCATGTGGCGCCGTTGTTTTGTACCAAAGGTTGACTCGTGCACAACACAGATGTGTTTTTGCTCTTTTACACTCAAACTGAAAATGTTTTGTCAGTCCATATGAGAGACAGGACTCCACAGCATGGTCCAGACACAATGGTTGCCCCTCTTCCAGCTAAAATGCAGAACCTGGTGGCGATTTTACTGCAGCGTCCCTCAGATGTAAAAGTGAACTATCACCTAATGGGGTAATGTATCAAACATTAAGAGAGAGAGGTACCGCATTTTCCGCCGTACACCTCGCACCACCCTTTAAGTCACATCAGTCCAAATATGTCTAAAGTGGAAAAATCCATAAATACGTTGCTTTGCCAAATAAGTCGCATCTATTATGCGTCACAACTGACACGTCACATTTGTTACCCGTCACCGCTGGCAACCTGGAAATGTGGGTCGAACCTGGAAATATCGGCTGGTACTGTGCCAAAAATTGGCTGCCAAATGACGACTGCAGGGGCATGCAGGGAGGATTTTAACAAGAATTTAACAAGTTAACACTTAAAAACAATTATTTGTTTGCTCAAATTATAGTAAAGGTGTGTCTCAGTCTAACTTTTCCGTTATAAATGCACTTTGACGGTCAAATCAACGGTATTTCGAAAGCCTATACGCGGAAGTAAGCGCATGCACGGGAGGACGGGCTGTGCATTTCTTTGAAATTTAACAAGATAACCACCTAAAAACAATTATTTGTTTGTTCGACTTTATAGTAAAGGTGTGTCTTAGTTGAACTTTGAAATGCACTTCAATGGTCAAATTAGTTGCATTTCGCCGGGGCAGCGCAGTGAAATGAAGCTGATTTGACGTTGCTCCAGGTAGACGACGGTGGCAGCTATGGCAAGCTGATTGTGTCATTAATAGCCACTTTTATCTATTACAGTACATGATACAGCGGCCATACTACTCGAGTGCCATCTAGCAGCTAAAAATGATAGTGTTCAATATTTTCAGTCAGAATGACTGAAAATGGTCTTATCTCAGCCAAAAATTGGTTTATAAATATGAGAAAAAAATCCACGCTTCGGCGTATAAGTTGCAGGGCATGCAAATTATGAAATGTGACTTTTATTGTACCGTTGCACCCCTAGGTGGCAGAAACGAAACCGTTACTGTGAGATTACAGAAGCGTTTCATACAATTCTTACAAAATAAAATTTGTTAGGATTTATTTTTTTTTGGCTCTGTTTATTGACATCAACAAAATGAATAAAACACAAACAAAAATAAAATCACAGCTTATTTTTCCCCCCATTAAGACCTTGCAAGGATCAAAATGGCCACCACTCCAGCAATTCCGTTTTACAGAGTTTTACAGAGACCGAGCTCAAATGTGTTGCGGTAGTAGCTGAGCGTCTTCACCATCATCATTACTCCAACAGGTTACACAAGTCCTTTGTTTAAAACAATGGCGGCAGGTGACACCCATCCCTTCACAGAACGGTTTCCTTTGTAACTTTCAGTTTTTTCCCCCTCTCTGTTTACACCAACGCCTGTAATTGGAGTTGAGCAACCATTACGTTGCGTAATTTTTCTTTGTGTTTTCGTGGATCGATGTGGAACCCGCGCTGAACAAAGCCACAGCAGCTAATTTCGCTCCCCTCACCCACAAAGCACAGCTTACCCCACCACTCCCTGCAATCTTGGCCCTGTGGCAACAAATACCTTGTTTCTCTTACGCAGTGAGATCACCAGCGTGTGTGTGTGTGTGTGTGTGTGCTCCCCCAGCCAAGTCTGCCCTACCCCTGTCAGACAGCAAAACGCTTGCATGTGTAATTTTTGGCCCGGAGGGTTGATGAAGGAAAAGTAACAGTTGGTGTGCATGTGTCGGCTGCTTGTGCCAACACGCTCTCTGCTCATTTTTTTGTTTTCAGATGTGTACAGGCGCCAGTTTGTTTTGTGTTTCTGGGTTCTTGAGTGTTCTCTCTCTCACACACACACACACGGCCTCCTCCCTCCCCAGGCCTCTGAGCAAGGGTCAGGGGTCAGGGTGCATATTGTCCCAATATGGAAACTGCTCTTCCAGCTTTCCAGCACAAAGGCTGGGCTCTTTGTCAGGAGCCCAGCCGGGTCAACAGCGCTGCCTCCAAACAAATCAACAAAGGGTTTTGTGTCCCCGAATAAAACGAGCCGAACTTACTGCTGTAAAAACACGAGGAAAAAAAAACACTTTCCTTCCCTTGCTGTTTGCTTTAAAATAGCATCAGGCTCTTTATTGAACGACAGAGATGGAGTTGCTAGGAAAAGCTAGGGGGGGAGGGGCAGTGCACATAAAGATGAAAATGGATGGAGAGCCACAGAGGAGGAAGAGGAGGAGGAATCTGCTGTAAAATCCCGTTATGCAACCTCTTTTTCGGCGACTGGCGTATTACATCTGTTTAAAAAAAAAAACAGCTTTGCAATTAGTGCTCGCTGTCCCGAGGGTTCTGGTCTCCCCCAATCACATCACTGCGTCCCGCTGTCCCCGGCGTGCATGTTGCTAAGCAGACGATGTGACTCGGGAGCACACGGCGTGGAGCGGATCCGCCTATAGCGAGGATTTGACTGCGCCTTCGAGCGCAAGAGACGTTTACTGGAACGGTCTCGCAAATTAAACCGAGCTGGGTTGTTGAGTTTAGCTCCTCGTTTGTTTTCTAGTCCAGGAGAGTTACAGCAAGTTTGGGTGTGGTCTGCACACACGGGTGCTTCCTCAGCGTTCAGTGGGATGTTTATGGGTCTGGCCCTGTTTCCTCTTTTGAGATAAGGGCCACCCACCGAGGCCTCATCGTTCCTAACCCGTCTGCAGCTAATGATCTCTGGGGAGGCTCCAACATTCTTCTGGTGGAAGAGTGATGTAATTACTCAGCATTTATCAAAGTCCCCAGTAACAAGACCGTTATGAAAGCTGTAAACACAGAAGGAAAGTGCTTCCTTGTGCTTGACGGCTTGTTAACGTATCATTGTGTCTACTGTGGTAACCCAGTTTTCATAAAAACGCAAAGAGACACGTGTAATGCGTAGATATGTCGTCAAAAAAGGCCAAGCATGTCCGGTTCAGACCACCTCGCTCAGGTGGAGCCTTTCAACGTCATTGTTCCTCAGATTGTTATCGTTCTTTTCAGAAGTTAATCCGAGCTAGGCGGTGTGTAATGTGACCCTGAAAGGATTGGATGTTGAGAATGTTCATTCAGGTCAGACAGCATTAAAGTGATGCTCTGCCTGAGCATTTAGGATAGAGGTCTTCTTCACCTGATAGTAGGTCGTGGTCCAGATTTGGACCATAGTCTTAAATGGACCCAGGTCAGTTATTAAATTTCAGTAGAATGGAAAAAAAAATATATATACATGTATATATATATAAATATGTATATATTAAATCCTGTGCACATTTCATGTGTAATACCAGTGTTTCACTACGTTAGTGCCAGCAGTTGTCAATGGGAGTGGGGGTTGTTTAGCATAATGCAACATTAGTGCCTGCAGTTGTTGATGGGGTGGGGGTTGGTCAGCGTAATGCTATGTTAGCGCTGGTAGTTGTTGATGGGGCTAGGGGTTGGTTAGCGTAGCACTACGTTAATGTCAGCAGTTGTTGACGGAGTGGGGGTTGGTTAGCATAGCATTACATTAGTGCCAGCAGTTTTTGACGGAGTGGGGGTTGGTTAGCATAGCACTACGTTAGTGCCGGCAGTTTTTGACGGAGTGGGGGTTGGTTAGCATAGCATTACATTAGTGCCAGCAGTTTTTGACGGAGTGGGGGTTGGTTAGCATAGCATTACGTTAGTGTCAGCAGTTGTTGATAGAGTGGGGGTTGGTTAGCGTAGCACTACGTTAGTGTCAGCAGTTGTTGACGGAGTGGGGGTTGGTTAGCGTAGCACTACGTTAGTGTCAGCAGTTGTTGACAGAGTGGGGGTTGGTTAGCATAGCACTACGTTAGTGCCGGCACTTGTCGAAGGGTGCTGGGGGTTGGTTAGCGTATCACTACGTTAGTGTCAGCAGTTGTTGACGGAGTGGGGTTGGTTAGCGTATCATTACATTAGTGTCAGCAGTTGTTGACGGAGTGGGGGTTGGTTAGCGTAGCACTATGTTAGTGCTGATAGTTATCAATAGGTGTGGGCTTGGTTAGCTTAATGCTATGTTGGTAAATGGTAAATGGAGCTTATTTATACAGTATAGCGCTTTCCAGCCTCCTATGAGGGGCCCCAAAGCGCTTTACAATACCAACCATCCACCCATTCATACACCGGTAGTGGCAGACTGCCATGCAAGGCGCTTTCCAGTCCTACCAGGAGCAACTCGGGGTTAAGTGTCTTGCCCAAGGACACAATGACACATGGTGTGGGGAATCGGGATTCGAATCGCCAACCTTCCGATCGGGGACGACTGCCATTACCACTATGCCACGGCCGCTGTTGGTGCCAACAGTTGTCGACGAGGGCAGGGTTTGGTTAGTGTAGCAATACGTTAGTGCTGATAGTTGTCAATAGGGGTGGGGCTTGGTTAGCTTAATGCTATGTTGAACGTTCAAGTCCAGTTGATCTTGTATTGAACGCCTTTTTGATTTAGCACTACATTAGTGCCGGCAGTTGTCGACGGGGTGGGGGTTGGTTAGCGTAGCACTACATTAGTGCCGGCAGTTGTCGACGGGGTGGGGGTTGGTTAGCGTAGAACTACGTTAGTGATGATACCCGGTAGTTATCAATAGGGGTGGGGTTGGTTAGCTTAGACCTACGTTAGTGCCGATAGTTATCAATAGGGGTGGGGTTGGTTAGCTTAGACCTACGTTAGTGCCGATAGTTATCAATAGGGGTGGGGTTGGTTAGCTTAATGCTATGTTGGCGCCAACAACTGTCGATGGGGGCGGGGTTTGGTTAGCGTAGCATTACATTTGTACTACAAGCGGTTGTTGCAGTTTGGAGTCTGAGCTGGGCGGCTACAATCTCTGCTCTCTGTCCGGAAGTGGCGGAGCCGTGTTAAATCATTAAAGTTGCAGCTAAAAAAAGTTAAAATGCTAAATCGTTTTAGTGGTGGTGCAACTTTTCTACAATTTACAATTTTTCATGTTAGGTGGCACAGCTTTATTAGCAGTTACTGTAATTTATTTTACATTGTGCAGTCTTTCTACAATTTACAGTAGTTCAGTTTAGGCAGCGCAGCTATTTTAGTATTTACAGTATTTCATTTTTCATTCAAAATTCATGGAAATAAACTTTTCTCAGCTTCACTCTGCCCATGAAAAGGAACGGCCCTGAACAAACAACATACTGAGGGAAAAAAAACTAACATGGCTGTCACAGAAAAATCTTTTTTTATATACAGTAAGTATATTTACACATATATTCTGAATCTTTGCAAGAGAAATCTTTCTATTGGCGGACGTTGCTGACTTTTAATTGAATACCACGGTTTTAGGAGATGGAAAATGCCCAGTCTGCTGGTTGTATAAAAGGAGAGAGGGTGCAGCAGCTGTACTCCATTGTTCCACGTTGGCTAATGGTTTCCATCCCCGATGTGAATGGAAGTGTATTTGTGCGAATGTGATGAATTATTTAAGAGTAAATACAGCAGAGACAGGGAGGCCCAGTGGTGGTGGGGCAGTATTGGTTGTGACAGGCCAGAAGAGACTTGCACACCTTTCCTAAGTGTCTGGGGCTTCTCACAATACCCCCACAAATCAACTTTTATTGCTCCGGCTTTGGAGTCTCCACAGTCAGCAGCCCGTCGGCCAAAGCAGCTTAGCAGAGATAGCCTGCGGCGGTCCCAGAGCGAGCCTTAACGCCATCAATCGATCATTCATCACGGGTCCCTAAGAAACAGAAACAAGGAGCTAAAGACGAGCAGGGGAGGGAGGCGGCTGAACTGATCTGTGTCACACGGCTTCAGAGTGGAAGGAACAAACGCCCTGTCAGGTTTTATTTGGGAACAGTTCATGGCCTGTTCTGCGCTGCAGAAATTGAACTGTTTGAAGAAGGGAGGGAGAAGAAAAGTATTTAGGAAAACTTTCTGAAAGAGGTCAAATGAAATATGGGCCTCCTTCCACCCTCCCTCTCGCTCCTTTCAGGCCCTCCTGCACATTCCTCTCCCCTCAGCCGATCTGGCATGCCCCACAGGAGGCAGCGGCAACAGCAGCAGCACAGTAATCTTTTCAAAAGGGCGGATTTGAGTGGCCGCCAGGGCAGCCGGCCAACTATTTCTCATTTGGAGCTGGCCTGGAGATGACCCTCCTCTTGGAGCCCCGCTCTCAGGAAAAACAAAAACGCTAGCACCGAGTAAGGGAGCACCTTGGCAATGCTGGAGCGCCAGGAACAGACGAGAAAAGGGAAAACATGGAGACCGCAGGCCTGCGCTTGGGAACATCTGCACCGCCTTCCTGTGCACAAAAAACTAAATCTAATACTGTCTGCACGAACCCAGGGGGCTTAGCAAAAACATGGGAGGGCTGTGTTTCGTTCTTTTTTCTTCTGTCTGCATGTCATTTCCCCCCACTTCCCTCCTTTTTTTAAAAACAATTTCCCAAGCCCAATAGCCCCAAACACACACCCATCCTGTCTTTCCTCACCCTTCCACAGAACCCTGGCCTCTTGCACCTTCAATGGAAGCCCACCCTTGGCTCTGGGGGGGGACTGCTCGGGCCCTCTCTGTTATGCTTGCTCAGTGATGGATGGACAAGAAAACTAGGAGCCCGAGTCTCCTGCATTCCTGCTTTTACAGTGGGAAGCGAGGGTGGAGGGAGAAAGGATTCCAGGATGTCTTTGTAATCACAAAACGTCTGACAGCGACTGCAGTGACCCAGGTCCAGAGCTGCGGTCCAAACCCACAGACATGAGAGAGCAGCGATTATCTGGGTGTTTCTCTCAAAAGTAACAGAAAAACACAACTTCCAGAGGAAGAAAAGGATAGCACATGTGGATTAAAGCTTTCTGAGTCAGACCTAAGCCATCAAATTCCACATGTTGGGTTCAGATATTGTGTCTGTATGTAATGTTTACTGCCACAATCAACTCTCGCTCGGCCTAGAACACACCCCTGTGGCCAGCTTTTTGAGATGAAGCAGAGATGACAACAAAGAAAGCATTTATGTTTTCCCTCTAAATCCCATTCCCACCCCCACCCTCCCCCAAACACACACTCACTATGCCAAAAAAAAAAGCACTCCAGTAAAAACTCATCACACATCTGCCAGACCCGCTGAGGCCTGCCTCCAATTATCCGCCCACCACGCTGGAATCCCAGGAAGGCTCTGTCCGGCCGAGCGTTTGATGTTGCCACGCAACATTTGACAGAGAACAGGGCGGCTTTGAAAATCGGAGTGTAAACTTTCCTGCCAAGTTTGACGTGAAGAAAGAAGGGATGGAGGAGAGGAGGGAGGCGAAGGCACGGAGGAGAGTGGTGGGGGAGTAGACAAGGAATATGCAGTTAGATGGAAAGCAGCTGCTGACGGTGGGGAAACATGGCTTTAAATGGCCTCGAACGTGGCGGAGCCGCACCAAACACGAGCCAAGTGGCCTGCGTTTACCCTTCAGGGGAGATTTTTTATATGGAGAACTGAAGAAACAGCTAAAAACATAACGTGCAAAAGAATGTTTTGATTTCAAGATTGTTTTTTTCCAGGCTTCCTCCTAAGAGAGCAGGAAAACAAAATGTAAACAAATAAGTAAATGACTCGAGGACTGAGAGACAGTAGCTGAAAGCTACGATTGACAAAACAGTAAATTTAATTTACCAAAACACCAGCTAATAAATACATAGGCTAAACCCTTTCATTAAGCTAAATTGATCAAAAACAGTAGCTAAATGTAGAAAATGTTAAATGAGTAAAACCACAACTAAAAACTACAATTAGCTAAACTGCAGCTAAATGCTAAAATTAGCCAAAGATCTGCTGCTAAAAACTATAATGAACAAAACTGTACCTAGAGCTACGAATACTAAAGCAATAAATAAAAATCTAAATGAGCGAAGAATAGCTTAAAGTTAACATTTATTAAAACCATAGCTAAAAACTAGCATTACCAAAGCTGCAGGTAAATGCAAAAAAAACAGCTAAACCAACTAAAAGTAAAAAATAAATATTGTAACATAAAGCTAAATGTAGCAACACAGTACTGTATATAAGCTAAGCAAATCTGTGGCTAAAAACTACATTGGACAAAAAAGCTAATAGCTAAATGTAGCAACACGGCAGCTACAAGCTAAGCAAATATCTGGCTAAAAACTACAGTGGACAAAATTGCTAAAAGCTAAATGTAGCAGCACAGTAACTATAAGCTAAGCAAGTCTGTGGCTAAAAACTACATTGAACAAAACAGCTAAAAGCTAAATGTAGTAACATGGTAGCTACAAGCTAAGCAAATATGTGGCTAAAAACTACATTGGACAAAATAGCTGAGAGCTAAATGTAGCAAAACCGTAGCTATAAGCTAAATTTATGGCTAAAAACTACATTGGACAAAATAGCTAAAAGCTAAATGTAGCAGCACAGTAGCTATAAGCTAAGCAAATATGTGGTTACTACAATGGGTAAAATAGCTAAAAGCTAAATAGCAACATGTTAGCTATAAACTATGCAAATCTGGCTAAAAACTACATTGGACAAAATAGCTGAAAGCCAAATGTAGCAACACAGTAGCTATAAGATAAGGAAATCTGTAGCTAAAGACTAACCAAAGTTTGCTGCCATTTTAAATTAATTCCAATTTCCAAACTTTCATAGCAGCATATGTTGTTATTTTATAAACATTTACTCATTGTAAAGAAGGGTGGCTGTGGCTGAGTGGTTAGAGCAGTCGTCCTCCAATGCAAGAGTTGGGAGTTCAACTCCACCAGCAGTCACATGTCAAAGTGTCCCTGGGCAAGACACTGAATCCCTCATTGCCTTCGATGTGTGTCCCATCAGTGTATGAATGTGATCTAAATCACTGATTAGTCTCTTTAGAATGATTTGTTCAGTTAGCTTTGTAGAGATCTAGTAGAGTATGAATGGGTAAATGAGGCACAGATTTTGTTGTAAAGCGCTTTGAGTGTCTTGATAAGATAGAAAGGTGCTATACAGTCCATTTACCATTTATTTATATAAAACATAGTTAATTACTACGGTGGCCGAGGGGTGCAAACGCGCTGCAAAAACAGAACAGCACGCTGCAAAAAGAAAACGGCGTTCCAAAAGTTGAAACACGCATCAAAATGAAAACAACAGCGTTCC
>JBBPBX010003509.1:70061-82055 GCA_038048925.1 Garcialebias charrua
GGGAGGATATGAAAGGGAGGACTGTTCAGGGCGCCAGCAGCATATCAACACCCACCTGACTGCACAATGGCTGATATCTGCTCATGCAGGAACTCATCTCCTCCCCGCTATTTTGCCTTCCCTGATAGCGTCCAGCTGGCTCGGTTTGAATTTAGGTGAATAAATCTGAGAAAAGGAATATAAGAAAACAAAAGTGTGCACGTGATAAATCATGCAAGAACACCGTGCAATATTGATGGAGCGGCTTGCAAACTCTTCCGTTATATAAGTTTGCCTTTATACATGAATCTAATATTATGTCTGTTGTGGATGTCTCAGCTCTGCACAGCTGGTGTTTTTAGAGAGTGAAAGGAGTGTGTCTCTCCTCTTCGTGTGCAACGGGAGACGACCAGAATATTAATGGACTACGCAGAGCACAGCACAAGCAGTGGAAAGGCAGATTTATTCAGCCAGACGACACGACTGCCAGGGACGTTTAGAGGTTGCAAACCTGAAAGAGGTTATCCTGAACTGTATTAGTTTGACAAGTTTCCTAGATATGTAGATCTAAAATGTGGGTATGTGCTGAGTCACATGACTGACCTCCATCAGACTCGACGTAGACTGAAGGTAAACAAATATGGCGGAATCGGAAAAAACATTTAGGTGGAAATATGTGAGCCATAACATCAAATCAGGGATTAAATCATATTTGGTCAAGCTAAACACATTTATAGATTTCTGGCTATTGTGAGCAGTTCCAGTGATTTGGCTTGCTGATTGGGATACCACTTGGGAAAATGGTCTGAATCGTATTTGTAGCATTTTCTATTGATGCTTTCTGGATGCCTTTTGAAAAAAGAAACCTTAAATCATATTTGGATATCTGGATTTCCCAGCTGATATTGAAAGTATCTTCACTAATGTACAGGAAAAGCAGCTAAAGGCTTTACTGCTCAAAACCATTGTTAGTTATTGGCTCTGTTAAGAGCAATGCTTCAAAACATATTTTAGGATTATATTTTGGACATTTTCTTCAAGGGACCCAAAGAAAATGCATTTATTTATCATTTGCAAGTTTTTTACCAATGCAGTACACTGTAGCTGGCTATAGCGGCTTAACATACCACCTTTGGAGTTATTCCTTGGTTCGGCGTGATGGGGCACACATGAGTGAGCCTAAGATAGAGTAAGAAGAATAATTCTCCAGGCTCGACCTGGGCGGCGGAGCATCGTAAAATCAGAGCTTGGCATTTAAACACTCGCAGCTTTTCCAAAACTTCTAGATTGGTCAATTTAACATTTGACATATTTTCAGTCGCTTATTCTGTTTCTGTTGGTAAACAAACACAAGCGGTAGACAACATTTTTCCTTTAAGGACACATTAAAAATGGCCCCACAGCTAACTAGCCTACACAAAAATTGCTCAGTGAATTTTACAAAGATAGAGGTAAAGTTTGGTGCTGTCCTTCACAACGTACTGTATATGTCTTCTTATTAGGCCTGTCGCGATAAATCAATTAATCGCATGATAAATGAAAACTATCAAACTCATTATCATTTATCGACTTTATCATTTCTTCATGTCTCTCTCTTTCTTCTGAAGACACTGTATGACAAAAGGCTCAACTCCGGTACTCTTCACTAACCCCTTTGTTGTTTCTCTTTAAAATCTGTTTTAACTATCCAAAATCGCGATTTTGGATCGTTAAAAGCAGCTAAGCTGAGAAGCTAAGCTACAAGCTAAGCTAACAGGCCGACCTCGGGGTGGGGGTGGGGGGGAACAAATCTCTGTCTTGTCAAAGCTCCAAAATTCACGGTTGAAAACATTGCCTTTGTCTAAAAAGTTGTTTTTTTATGCAAAAAGAAGTTGAGAACTTGTTTACTGATTTTATTTTTATTAAAAGTTTTGTGTGAAAAATGCTATGCTAAAAAGCTCAAACCACATCGAGTGTCCGCCATTTTTAGAAACAAAAAAACAAAAAACAAACAAAGGAGAGACAGCCCATGTCACGTCAAGGGGCCTCCCTCCCATTTTTCTTAAAGAGACATGCTACCCACACTCTCACTATCCATCCTTCAGTTCAAACAGACTTATACTGCCATCCAGTGGTCAAAAAAGGTACTACACACAATTAACCAACATTTATTCTTAAATTGATCAATTACTAATTATTATCAAATTTCAAACAATATTATCGTTTATCGCAAAATGTTCTGAGGCAATTAATCGCCCAGCAAAATTGGTTATCGTGACAGGCCTACTTCTTATCACACGACGATCGTATATGCCTTCCAGGAATACTAGCCTCTTTATTTTACATTTGATTCCAACGAGAAGCTTCAAACTAGTCAAGATGGGTTTTATGTCTCCATTTCAACATCCTTCAAAGCTTTTACTTCAAGTTCAGAAAATGTTGGTCGAAGTAAACAACCCTTAAGGTAGAAGAGATTTACTTTTCAAAGACCCCCGTTTCATCACCTGTCCACTTTGGTGGCGCCTTGTCCTTGCCACTCCACTCTGAACCAGAGCCGTCGGTATCAATCACTCCCGCGCTCCACTCGTCCACTCCTCAGGGGGGAGACTCTGGAGGGGGGGGTCGGGGGGCGTAGCTGTCTCGCAGGGGCGAGATTAAATGGAGAGGGATGAAAGAGGAACACCTTCAAAAGAAGCAATGGAGACGAGGCAGACAAATGACACCGCGGACATGGATAGCCAGGCCAAAGTACAGCTGAGCTGACAGAATTTCATTTGTTAGCTCCGTCAGACATGGGGGAGCGACGCTGCTGATGACTGAACACACAACATATTGTTACAGTGCTCCGCAGTTTAAATCCATCCATTATGTGCATATGTTACACATCCATCCACACAGTCAGCCCAACTGAATGCATTTGTCATTCACACACGATGCTCTGTGGCTGCCTTGGCATCTGTTTGAATGTGTTTATTTTTTTGCCTGTGCAACACTTTCAGGAAATCATTTGTATGCCGTTTTTGGATTTTTCGCATCTTTTATTATTAATGAAGGCAATTACGCCACTAGTGGGTTTTTTTTTTCCCCCCATCGCAAAGGAAAAAAAAAAAGACTCCCGGTGGCTGCGTTTGCCATGGCAACCGTTTCCACATCCTGCTGCATCACCGCTTCGCCGGTGGATGCTGACAACGAGAGCCAGGGAGACAAAGCGGAGACCGTGTGGAAAGGATGTGTCCTTTGCTCGTTGTCAGGTTTAGTTTTAGCCTTTTAGGTCTGTGCCACTGATTTATAATTTAATTAAAGAGTTTAAAATAAATTTGCCTTACTGAGAAGCAATTGAGTTGTAGTTGTTTTGGTTAAACCGTCTGAATATTGTGGTGCTCAAAGTCTTCATTAAGGATCACTCTTAGCTACTACCACACCGAATATATCTTTAAAATGTCTTTAAAATTGACCGACGTAGACATTTTTTTTGCGTTTGTTTTAGCGTCCATCTTGAATGGGTCGACTCCAAAAGTTCCACAGTAGGGGCTTTCTGAGTAACAAACATTATTGTTACTCAGAATGTTGTACTTGCGTTTTGTCACATTTAATGTTTGTTTCACTGCAAGGAACTGTCACTGTTTGGAGGATTGAACCCAGGAATGCAGACTGACACGAGGAGCTCGAAAACCAACTTAAAACTTTATTTAAAGGTATTGTGACAATATACTAAAACATACACATCTTTAGAAAGAGGAGCTACTCAGCTTTGATTTTTTGTGCACAGATGCTTCGAATAATTAATATATAAAAGTATTTTTTAATAAACGTAACTCTGCAGTGCGTCACAGATTTCGGTTGGAGAAAGGAGGGGTCAAACGCCGATGCATTTTTATGACGCAATGCAAAGAACGCACATTGTAAATAACAATGGCAGAGATTATATAAACCGAGGAATTAAGAAATTTAAGTGAAGATTTGAGCGATTTGTCTTCAGTTTGAGAAGCCGAAGTTAGTTCAATTGATGAACAAGAAACAGCCGGTTCTAATGTAGATCTGCAGTGTATTTATTTGAGTCTTACCGTTCAGGGAGCGAGGAAGACTCCGAGATTTCAGAGGAGGTATGTTCCGAGGGTGAAAGGAATGAAACCCGATCTTAGTCAAAACAGCTTCATTTCGTCTGGGCGGCTCCGCCCCATCCATCCATCCATTCATCCATCCATTCATCCATCCATTCATCCATCGCGACCAGAGCCGCTAGCTCTCCAGCATTGCTCCCCCTGCACCAGCTGAGTGAAACGACCGAACTTCATGTGCCTACGTCACATGGCGTCACATGCGGAAGTACCCGGATTTCCCGTGACGAAACAAGGCACCAAGCTTAAAATCACTTTGAAACAAATTTTCATGGATTTATCATTTTGCTTGTAAAAACGAACATACAGGTAGTCCCCGACTTACGAGCGCTCTGACCTACGAGGTTCCGGACTTACGAGCTGGCGAATTTTTGGAAAAAACGCAAAAAATACAGAGTTTTTCTGTGTTTTTTCACCACAGTTCGTTAGCTAAACATGTGGACACACGTTTCCGATCATTTTTATGCACTCGTAAGCAGTTTTTCGATGAAAAACGAGTGTTTGTAGTCGCGCTAGCAAAACCGTTCCAACTTACGAGCGAAATTCCGGACTTACGAGACACGTGGCGGTCGTTCCGAATTACGAGATTTCCATGTTACGAGCAACTCGTTGTAACGGAACTCGCTCGTAAGTCGGGGACTACCTGTAGTTGAATGATACAACATATATATGTTGTGCCACTTTATGCATAGCTCCAACATCATGTCACAATACCTTTAAGAAACAAACGGCAACAACTGAAACTGAAAACAAGGAGACCCAGTCATGGCGTAAAGCCCAAACAGTAGCTATGTTTACACGGACATAAGTAATCGGATTAAACAGCTGATCGGAATAAAAGTGCGTCAAATAAACGCCCCGTTCAGATTATTTTGTTTGTTTATCCGAAAGAATTTGCGATCTGAACAGAACAGGTGGTTTACGCCGATTCGTAACCCGAACGGTGCGCACGTCAACACTTAATCTGTTCATTCATTTCTGATCGTGAAAAACTGATCTGACTGTGCATGTGCGACCTTTGTCATTTCCGCTTGGCTAATGCTAATAATATTAGCATGTCAGGGAAGCAAAACTGGTCGGTGAGCGACACAACATTTCTACTAGAAACTCTGAAAGAGCTCAAAATGATCTGTGTCACCTGTAGCTCAGTCAGGGGGTGCGTAACGTCCACCGTCATTAAAACCTGTCGCAGGTCCTTTTTGGGAGCTCAGGTTTGTTTACGTTCACCCCGGAAGTAAACCGGAAGTAGAACTTCTTCTTCTCTGTTTGTTTTTTTAAGGAGAGTTTAACACTCTGCGCATGTCAGTACTTCTGTTCAGAACAAAGCCCGCTGCACGTAAATGCTCGTCGTGAACGGATTGTGTAAACTATACAATTGAATTACCGTATTTTCCGCCTGATAAGTCTCACCTCTCTAGAAGTCGCTTTGTCCAGTTATTGGCAATAAATTGGAAAAATCCATAAACGTGTCGCACCTTTATTTAAGTCGCATCTAATATACGTCACCGCGACGCGTCAGCGCGTCATTTGCCCTGCTGAAAATGGCAGCCACAGAAGCATGCACGGAACGTCTTTACAAGATTAACATGGTAAAAACAATTATTTGATTTATTTTTGATTTATTTGATATATAGTACCCGTTGCTAACAAACACTGAGCTAACAGTAGTTCATATCTCCAGAGCACAAGGCCGGTCTGCGACAGAGTGAGTCCGACCAGAGGAGGCTGCCGTCGGACACATGAGTTGGGAACGATCGGTGGACCCTAGCGGACAAAAGTGGTACTGCACCATTTTTTGTCAAAATGAAAAACGGTCATATCTAAGTCAAAAATTGGTCTAAAAATTTTGGGAAAAAATCCATAAACAAGTCTCACCTCTCTATAAGTCGCAGGGTATGCAAATTAGGCAAAAGGGTGCGACTTATAGACCGGAAAATATGGTATTTAGTCTGAAAACAATTCACTCCGGTCAAAAAAAATTGCGCATGTAAACATAGCTCGCCTGAGGATGAAGTGGGAACTGAGTAACTGTTTGGACAGGGGCTGACACAGAACAATGGCAACAGGGAACAGGTGAGAGTGGGCGGGGCAAGAGTTAAGAAGCAGAAAGTGACTGAGGAGAAATGAACTGGTGGCACAGAGGAAACGCAGGAAATAAAACTTTGGATTGTTTCGCCTGCAAACTCAATATAAATAACACAGTTTAGCTGTAACTCTGTGTTTATGCAGTCAGCGATGTGTGTGTGTGTGTGTGTGTGTGTGTGTGGGCTGAGCCGGCTTCAGGCATGTTCCACCGCTACATTAGTCTGGACTTGGGCCAATGTCATTTCACAGAGCTAAGCCTTGTAAGATAAGATGAGGGGGACATCGGACCCTGACCAGCTCAAATGAATGGGATGTCACTTCTGTTTAAAAGCACAAGCCTTGTCCTCTACGAGTGTGTGTGATCCTCTGTATGTGTGTGTGTGTGCAGAGTCTAAACAGAGAGGACACATCCAATCTGAAGAAAAGGCTTCCTCAGCCCCGCCTGGTGAGGTGTAATAAGATTTCCTCCTCGCGCCGAGAGGAAAAAGTCAGGACATCTGCTGAGCGATGGCTGGTTTTCAATCTGGCATGGGTCATTTGAACACCCGTTCTTTCTGAGTTCTGCAGAATCTCATGCAGCCTCGGGCGAGGAGCCTCGAGTCGGAACAAGTGGGCTTGATCCTTCGCTGTCCGGCAGATTGTATTCATTATAGGACGCGTTTGTCTGTACCGTTATCAAAATACCCCCATAAACCAACCGTTTTCTTTATCCGCTTCTTGTTTATGGGTCGCTGGTGTCCATCGCCAGCGGTCACTGCAGCGTGCGAGGGGAGGGGGACACCATGGTCTCCAGTCCATCGCAGGGACACAGGGACAAACACCCATTCACACTCAGAGTTACCATTGAACACAACATGGAGGTGTTTGGTCTGTTGGGAGGAAACCGGAGTACCCGGAGAAAACCCACGCATGGACGGGGAGATTATGTAAATTACCGTATTTTTCGGAGTATAGGTCGCACCTTTTTATCATTTTTTTCAAGGCCTGCGACCTATACTCAGGTGCGACCTATATATGGCTTTTTATCACTTTCGGCGAAACAAATTTTTAAATCCAGCTCATTTCACAATTACGTTCATTTATTAAGGAAAAGTTCAGCTCAGACACATATTTGCTATAATTTTTATCAAACAAATAATTGTTTTTAAGTGTTAATCTTCTTAAAAGCCTTGCTGTGCGCTCCTGTGGCAGACATTTGCAGCAGAGCTAAACGTAGGTGCGACCTATCTAGGGATTTTTCCAATCTATTGGTAATAATTGGGCAATGCGACCTATACTCCGGTGCGACCTATACACCAGAAAATACGGTACACGCAAAAAGGCCTGGAGCGAACTTGCGACCTCCTCTCTGAGAGATGACAGTTCTAATCACTGCTCCACAGTTCCACCCTTCTCGTGAACCACTCGGCAGATTTTAATTTGAAACTCACCACGAGTTCCAACTGGATGCACGTCTACAACCAATTACTTTTTGGGCGCACCACAATCCAAGATGGCCACTGCAGCCAATTAGAAAGATGGGCATTGAAGTAGTGATTGATGTTCGATCAATGCAGAGCCACTTCAGCGTGATTAATTTTATTTGCCAGCAGAGCAGAGACCTGGAAAGACGCAGACCTGGCAGAGATGTGATCCGTCGTGTTCAACGATCGCCCGCGGATCGTCCGAAGCTTGGTCTCCTTGGATCAGGTCGTTCGTTTCAGGCGGTGGAGCTGTGGACGTTACCATGGCAACCTTTCTCAGGTCTGGCGCTGCCAAGCTCCAGGGCGGAGCTTGGCGTTGGCCTGGGAAAGGCAGCGGGGGCGCAGGTGCCCTGGCCTGAGCAGCTGCCTCCCCCGTCAGATAAAGAGCGGTTTGTTGCACTCCCTGTCCAACATGGACGTCGGTCTCCTATTTCACTCCCCCCACTCTCCTCCTCCCCTCTTTTTTCTCCTTGGCCTTTGATCAGGGATTGGGTTTGCTGGTAGGATGACAGCAGGAAGTGCTCTGAGGTACTGGAGGGGTCAGAGAAGAGGGGGCCGGGGCCGTGGCTGTCTACAGTGCTCTCTGTGGCCTGCGTCATCCCTGGTTTGACCCCGCCTCCACAGCGCCTGGACCCTCATCAGTTCTGTCAGACCGGCCCAGTCACAACACTGGCATTAGTTGATGGGTGGGGTGGGGGCGCAGATTAAAGTCCAGCCCAGGACTTACGGTCATGTATTGATCCTCAAATAACTAGTGACCTCCATCTCCTCAAGCTGGATCTGGACCCCTGAACCCCAAAAAAATCTATACGGTGTTTCTCTTTTATTGACTTTTACAACCTCTGGTTAAAAGAAAAAACCTCAGCACAAACAAAAAACAGGCAATCTCCGAATTAAAAGACCTTAAATACTGACATGGCTTTATTCTTTCAGTAAAATAAGACAGAAATTTAAAACAGACGAGGTAAAAACAAAAACAGCTAGCCTTTTGATGTTTTAGCTACCATCTGGCTACTTTTAAACTGAAGCTATAATCTGCTACTTTAGCTCAAGCTAGCCTTTTACGATTCACCTTCTAGCTATCTTCATTATGTTTAGATTCAAGCTAGCCTTTAATACTTTTAACTTGCATGTTATTTTTTAATGTTTAGGTTATTTTTTGTTTTACATTTTAGCCAGCCTTTTGCCATTTTAATTTCTAGCTAGCTTTTGATACCTTTCGCTTAGATTAAGCTACTTTCAGCTTTTAGCTAATCTTTTGCTACTTCAACCTTTAAATTGCATTTTGTTACGTTTAGCTTTTAGTCCGTTTTTTATATATATTTTTTGCTACTAGCTAGCAATCTACTACTTTTAGCTTCTGCTTAGGTTGCATTTTGCTATTTTAGCTTTTAGCTAACCTTCTAGTACTTCAGCTTTTTATTAGCCTTTTGCTAGCCTTTTTTTTTAAGATATTTATTTTTTGCTTCTAGCTATAACTATACTGCTTTAGCTTCAGTTTAGGATGCATTATGCTACTTTTAGCTTTGTGCTAACCTTTTGCTGCTTTAGTTTTTTGTAGCATTTTGCTATTTTTAGCTATTTTTTGCTTCTAGCCAACATTATACTGCTTTTAGCTTGTGTTTATTTTGCGTTTTGCTAGTTTTAGCTTTAGCTAACACTTTGCTAATTCATATTTTTAATAACCTTTTGCTATTTTTAGCCTTTAGCTAGCCTTTTGGGTTTTTTAACATCTAGCGAGCAATTTGCTACTTTTAGCTTTCTGTTAACCGTTTGCTATTTTCATTTTTAGCCTGTATGAAGATATTTTTTGCTTCTTATTAGCATTTTGATACTTTGAGCTAGATTTTAGTACTTTTACTTCTTAGCTAACATTTTGCTACTTTTAGTTCGTTTTTTTAGGTAGTGTTTGCTTACTTTTAGCTTGTTGTTATCTTTTTGCTACTTTTAGCTTATCCTTTTGCTACTTTTAGCTTGTAGGTTTTAGTTTTAGTTCGCTTATTGCTACTCTTGGCATTTAGGAAGTGCTTTCCTGCTTTTAGCTAACATATTGCTACTTATGTGTGTTTAAGCTTTAACAACTCAGTTTCAGCTTCTTCAGTAGACTTCAGCTGTTCTTTGGTTCTGCTGTAGTTATTTTTGCCACTCCACAGCTCGTTGCGCTGCTGGCAAATCTTAGCACAGAGATGCTAAGAGCCGAAGAGCGGCTGAACTTTACCGTGTTTGTACGGTGTGAGCAGCGCTGAGACCTGCCGGGCCCTGCCCCCCTCCCTGTTTACCGTTGAGTCCATCCTGTTTATCTGACTCGGTTACAGAACACGCTCTGTGAGAGGTGTGTTTACTGTGGCCTGCTGCCAGGGGAGAAAGTCGTGAAAGTCGTGTTCCCCGTGGTTCTGAGAAACCCCGGCCCGATGGTCACGGAGGCCATGATGCTGACATGTCGGCGCGAGGCTAACAGCGCGGCCCTCATGGTCACAACGCGGCTCGGGTTGCAGCCTCGGCCCGTTTGCACACGATGTCCTGGAACGGGCCTTCACTGATTCAGAACAAGATAAGACGCGGAGCGGCCGATCGAGATGGACAGATGAGTGATGAGCTGCCTCATGCACGGCCCTGACGTTGTTTTAGTTCCACGTTTGTTTGAGCCTCGCGGGTTCTGGCAACTGAGAGAGGTCAAAGGTCGCTCGATCTCCCTCCTCGAGTCGCTTTGAAAGCGTTTGGAGCCTCTTCAAAAGGAGATTTGGAAAAAATGTGAAGCAGCTGTTTGAGGCTCACGTCTCATGTAAAGATATAAAAACAACACTGGCCCCCGAGCGGCTCTACCACAGAACGCTGCGGCTCGTATCGCCCGCCGCCGCAGGCGAAAGAGGGGAGATCATGTTTTTTATCCTGTCTGAGTTTGCTTGTCTGTGCCGTTAGAAAAATATCTCACAAACTACTGGATGGATTTTTTTCATTAAAATGAAAGTCTCATTGGGTCGACATCTAAAATGATCTGTTTGAATGGATTTAATTCAAGATGGCCACCACAGCCAAGCAGTCCCAGCAAACACAGAAATGACTAACTCAAGTCAAAGTCAAAAAAGTCAAAGTCAACTTTATTGTCAAAACTGCAATATGTACAGGACATACACAGGATTGAAATTGCATTTCTCTCAGTCCCTCGGTGCAACAGTAACCATTTAAACACTAAACATTTAATAAACATAATCATAAAATGAAATAATAAAAGTGTAATACTGTCTTGAGTTTTTGCATAGTATAAAAGTATAAAAGTATGAAAAGTTACACCAACACTAAACACTAAACATTTAATAAACATAAGCATAAAATTTAAAGACCGTGTAAAGTGAAATTAAATTTGTGTTTTTATTTTGTCACACGGCATAAATATGTGTTATTAATCACCCATATAAATCTGACTGATTAAAAACATTGATTTCCTTATAAAATTAAGTCTCAAAAATCATGAAAAAACATGATTTTGACTTGCTCTAGAACGCTGGGGGCGTGTCGCACGTGGGCGTGATTTCAGCGCAGTACTGCGCCATGTCCAGCCCCCTTCAGAGCTGAGCTGTGTGGGGAGGCATACGGGGGAAGCAGAGATCACCTGCTCTGTTTTTATCTGAGTTCTGGCTTCCAGCAGCTCCTTTTTCCAAGAGTTACGCTGTTTTTAGTGCACTAACAACTCTGGTTATGTTTTTAAAGTTGAGGACACATAACTCCGCTGTTATAATCAGCGCTATTTTAGAAGATGAGCGGACTCGCGGTCCGAACCGGTCACATCGCATGCGGGGTCTGATCGCCACACACACACACACACACACACACGCGGACTCGCGGTCCGAACCGGTCACATCGCATGCGGGGTCTGATCGCCACACACACACACACACACGCGGGCGCGCGCGCGACCCGGTCACATCGCATGCGGGGTCTGATCGCCACACACACACACGCGCGCGCGCGACCCGGTCACATCGCATGCGGGGTCTGATCGCACACACACACACACACGCGCGCGCGCGACCCGGTCACATGCATGCGGGGTCTGATCGCCACACACACGCGCGGGGGGGGGGCGGAGGTGCGCGGAGGTGCAGGTGGCATGTGGTCGCTCCAGCAGCACGCCAGTACTGGAGGGAGACGGTCGGTAGCGAGTGAACGGCTCCACCGAAGAACGCATTTATAACGGCTGGAGCTGCAGGGGGTGGGGCTTGTGACCGCGTGACGAAACGCGGTCACATTTAAACCACGCCTAAAAAATCCTGAAAGAGAAATGTGTTTATACACAGTTTGATCTATAACTCCAAAATTAATTGAGCTACAATTTTGAGACTTTTTACTCATTTACAAGATTACAATTACGA
>JBBPBX010003510.1:0-16960 GCA_038048925.1 Garcialebias charrua
CACATGGGTAAAATATGTGACATTTGTAGTGTTAACAAGAATAAATACAGTTCAAATACAATAAACACAGAAAATGAAAACTTCTTGCAGATATACCCTGATGCATGCTCAATAATCCAGGTAGAAAAATCTAAAAAAGCTAAGTCTGGTCCTCTGGACATTCAAAAGTTGAATGTCCAGAGGACCAGACTTAGCTTTTTTAGATTTTTGCAGATATATTTCACATTAACAATGTGCTAAAATTACATGTTAAGGTGCAATTTTATCTGATATTTGCACAACAAAGTGAGTTTTAGAAAATGTAAGCATGCTTTGCAACTAATGAGAACTAGGACCAATGAAATATCAAACAAAAATTTTGAGAATAAATTCTGATTCCCGAACCACTGAGTCAGAATAAAAAACAAATTAGCAATAGTACCTTTTGCTTATTCATCATCATCAACTTTATTCAACAGACTTGTGGTCCACAAAATTAAACATAACACACACAACACATACAGAAAGAATAAATTGTAATCATTGCATAAAAAACCTGCATAAAGTCAGAAAGCAGTGCTTAGCTGCCACTTCCTCATTCTTCAACATATCCCTCCCTCCATATGCTGCACCTAGCTAGGAAATTAGCTGTCAGTGACAACTGATTCAGCAAGACATTTTTGTGCATGTGGCACATAACCACGGCTCAGTCTCCGACGGTGCCTGAGTGAGCCCCACGCATGTCAAGTGGAACCACTGGATTTTGCAGTTCTCATTGTCACAGGCCACCATGTCATCCTTCTCCTCAGGACCTTTGCAAAAGCACCACAAACGTTTTTTTGCTATTTTCTGTTTTTTCTGTTTTGGACCAGATGAGTGTTGCTCTGATAAAGGATTATCACAGGTTGTAGAGGCGGCCGCTCTGGTAGTGACATGCTACAAGTTCTGGTAAACACACCTTCAAAAAAAACTCCTGTGATTTTGTCAAAAGGGTGGTCCAGAAGGTCACATCGGGAAATACTCGTACAACAACACAGTCTTTCTGTGACCACACCACAAAGTCACAAAAAGCTGACTTGGTCACAAACATCTGCATTTGTACCTGCCTGTAGTATTTGTGTGTTTGCTTCAAGTTTAATTTCCCATCACTTTGATAAAGACAAAAGTTGCTGTCATCTGCACAGGCCTGCATGATGAAGTTGTCGCGGTGCTTAAATGGGCATTTTATTTCCAGACATCCTTTCTCACAACATGAGCAGTGGATGATGCCATCTGGAGATGCACCAACCTCTGGAAATTCTGGATTTATTATAAATCCATTTTTCTAGGTTGAAGGTGTCATGCTGCGATGCTGACAGTTTGACATACGTTTCCCTTGCTTGCTCTTCATGATCGACCCCCCATTTCATGGCAGCTGTGCTTGTTGTTTTTCTGGGGTAGCACACATTGCGCACAGCAGACAGAGCTGGTCTGGTGACACTGGAGGACATAACAGCAGAGGCATTAGACTGTGCACAGTCTACTTGTCCCGTGGAACGTAGAATCACCCATGGTTGGAGTGGTGCTTCATTCAGGCGCTGAGAGTGCAGAACCTAGGGGGAAAAATAGAAAATTTCTGCTACATTAATCAACATAAAATTGTAAAATCCATTACCTTCACATCACTACTTTTTCCATAGGTTAGGTTACAAATACAGTACATTCTAAAAACCTAATAAAACTTATGGTAAATAGCCTGTTCTAAAGTAGCAGAAAAGGTATAAATTAATATTATATTGGATGGATGAATGTGTGGATGGATGGATGAATGTATGAATGTGTGGATGGATGGATGAATGTGTGGATGGATGAATGTGTGGATGGCTGGATGAATGTGTGGATGGATGGATGGATGGATAGCTGGATGTATGAATGTGTGGATGTTTGAATGTGTGGATGGATGGCTGGATGGATGAATGTGTGGATTGATGGATGAATGTGTGGATGGATGTGCAGATGGGTGGGTTAGAACCCATTAGAACAATTTAAAAACTTTGTGCACATCTGTTTTGTAAACAAACCTCCTCAACAAAATCATTATCAATTTTGGAACAAGGGCAGAGAAAATAATGTTCTTCATGGCAGCTTATCTTTTTAAGGGGTCACTAGAAAAACTCGGGGTGATTTACTTTGATCCGTTTTTCTAAAAATTGTCTCAAAACGCATCTACAGAAATTAAAAACCTGTCACAGCAGTTTGAGAAGAAAATGGCAGCAGCAGCTGCGACATGTCAACGTCCCTGTGTGTTCACCTACCTTCGTGAGAACAACAGTTTTTTGGTCGTTGACTTGAGAAATCTGCAGGTCCTGCACCCATCCATTTGTGAACTGAAGATGACTTTGCAGAGATTTATAATTCCTGAACTGCTCACATGTGTAGGCACTCAGACCGCACACAAGGTAGCTCATGTCGGGAGCTGCGGTAGCTCGTTGAAATCACCGGTCCACTGCCTGTGCTCATCTGGATCCAGCCCAATGGAATCAGTTTTAACAAGATAGCGCTGCTTCGCTTCTTTGTTCAGTTTTGTCGCGGTAACGAATCTTTATCTTCTGTTTCTCGCGGTCCATGTTTGTTCTTCGTGTGGTGTTTTACGCCATGTTTGTTTTGGTCAAGGATGTCCGAAAACATGGCGGCGTCGCATTCGTCGTGACGTCATTGCCCAAGCTCTATAGGACCTCTGTGTGAGTAAAAACCAGTTAGATTCAGATCCAGCTTCCTTTGCAGAACAAGCCATGAGCCAGGAGATTGAGCAGAAAATTCCAAAGGTGTTTTTACTGGAACACCAACCTGCCGCCTTGCACCTTCCCAGTCTTATTCTTTTGCTTCCTCACATCTACAGTATTATCTAAAAAAAAAAAATTGATAGCTTGACTTTGTCATTCTCTGCCACCTTACAAACTTATATTTTCACAGTTTAATCTCTCTTCTCAATGTAATCGTTCAACCATTACAGTATTTCCATTAATTTTACTTATAACATGCACAGATTTGATTCACTTAATAATAATTAAAAAAAAGGTTCTTAGGGTTTATAAATTCTCCGCTGAACCTCACTTCAGAATATGTAAACAGTCAGTATCTTACCTGTGTTGGATAGCTTTTTCAACAACGTCTGTTTGGAGAAATAGTTTTGATTTGTACTGGGTTGATAAGCCAACAGTTAGTTATATCACAACCAAAAGGTAAGGCAATTCTAATAGTAAAAACGTCAGAGTGGTTTATGCTAATGCTATTTTAGAAGCCTCTACACCAGGGCTGTCCAACTCACTTGCAAAAGGGGGCCAAAATTAAAACCTTTTTCAAACTAAGGGCCACTTTCAGAAACAACATTAACTCAAGTTAGATACCCAGCATCTTTTCTTGCTCACAGGTTCCTCAACAAGAGTTTGATTGGTCTAATTTGATATTCTTTGGTGTGCTTTTGATATCATAATCAAAGATTACTGAAAAAATCCAAGAGATGGAAGTATTTTACATTTCACATATCATCTTGGGGGCCAGATAAGATGTCAACAAGCGCCACATTTGGCCCCCAAGGCCTTGAGTTTGACACAAATGCTCTTAATTATCAGAAATAGACCATTGCACAATCAATTACTGTACATTAAATTATGTGTTTTCTTGCCAGAATGAGGAACAGCAGCAGCTAGCTGTAGCACCACCAGTACAGCAGAAGCTGACAGGATATCATACTGTTCCATTGCAGTTATTATAATGGAAAATTGACAATAATATAAAGGTGTATAACATATTGTTTGTATAAACTGCTTGATGATTTTGAGATTAGTTTTGTTTTCAGACATCAGCCACTTCAGTTTTTGCCCTGATTGAATTATTGCTTCACTCATGGTGAGATTTGAACTCCATTTATTTTGAACTGAGGTTGTTCAAAGAGCTAATTAAGATATTACCGGTAATTGTTCGTAAACTTTCTACAGAATCCCACTTCAAAAGATCTGGGCTGTCCTTGTGAGGCATGGGGACTATGTTTGTATTATTTTTACAAAACTAAAAGTCACTGTTTTGAAGTGGAGACGCTTAGAATGACATTTGTTCAGCCTGCTCATCCCACATTCTTTTTAAAAAGAACATTTGAAAATGTCTTAAAGTATGCAGAGTTTGTGCTTATGCTTGTTCTTTTGCTGTGTTTTTTTCATGCTTGGAAGCTAAATTCTGCCGAGTATGCAGATTTATCTATGGGGTTATGGGTCATGCAGGAAATGTATTGATTTCGCTGAGGCTTTGGATGAGGCTTATGTAAAGTACTTGCACTTCTTCTTAAAACTGTCTGTATCTAAGGGTGCCTGTTTTTTCCTGTTTCTGTTTTTTATTTGTCTTTCCCACGAATGCATTTGACAATGTGAGCATCCTGAAATAGAGAGTAGGTGGAAGTTTGAAGAGGCGGGAAACCTGTGCAGAGAAAGAGCTCTCTAACAATTACCTCCATTTACGAATCCTCTTCCAGCTGTTCTGCAGGGGAATAGTATCCCCAGCATTGTGTTGGTTGTGTTTAATGTGTTTTTACAAAGCAAGTCAAAGTACAATGTCTATAAAAAATATTTACCCCCTTGGAGGCTTTATTCTTTTATTGCTATCGTAAATCAATCATGGTCAATAATAATTGCCCTCAACAGAAACAAAAACAATGTGCATACAACTGTTGCCATGGTTAGCTAAGCTCTATGGGAAAGTGGCAAAAATCTTGACTAGAGCCTAAACAATCTAAAAGTTGAGATTTAATATCAGTTTTTTTCAACAGTGACTTTTTTTTTTGCCACACTGTCCCATAAAACGGACTGGTAAAGAACCCACATGTCAGTTGCTGTATGCACAGTCTCTCCCATCTCGCTCAAGCTTGCAGCTCTTGGTGACCTCTCTCACCATTCTACTTCTTGCATTGTCAACCAGTTTGTGAGGATGACCTACTCTTGGTGGATTAATACACATCCCATATTCTTTCCATTATTTGAGGATTGATTCAACAGAACTCCTCATGTTGTTGATACTTCCAAAACCTTGGAAAGGTTTTGTACTAGGGATGCACGATATTATTAGCATGGTATCAGTATCGCCCGATATTAACGTTCATTTTCAATATCGGACATCGGACATACCATTAAAATAACTCGCCGATATAAAAGGTGCTGTTTTTGCCTGAAGCGGCAGCGCAACATGATGACGTTGCAGCACAACGTGATGACGTTGCAGCACAACGTGATGACGTTGCAGCACAACGTGATGACGTTGCAGCAGCAGCACAACACAATGACGTCATCCAATCTCCCGGCGGAGAGGAATATTAAAAATGTCGTGGTGTGTAAGTTTTATTTTTTGTTGGTGATGATGTTGGATTCTGAAGATTTGTGGACTACTGTACGTTGAGCCTCGCTACATCGTCCGCAGTCAGATATATTTTTCCGACATAACATTACCCGAGTTACAACCTTCATTTCCGACATCACTGAGAAGCTAATAGCAATAGCATGACTTGTTGGGTGAGTTTTACCGCAGACATCTGGATGTTGTGTTAGCTCCATTAGCATGATTAGTCTTACAGCACAATGGATAGACAAAAACTTTGAACTTAAAAAGGCTGTCCTTCATGCACAGGAGTGCAGAGGATCCCACGCTGCAGCTAGGAACCTGGAACAAGCCTCCACAAGTGAGACAGCATTGCAGGTGACTAATGCTAATAAATAACATTTAACACTTTTCATTTAATATAAGTTAAAGTGCTATGCATATCAAATGGCTGTTACTGAACATATGTCACCAGTTGTTGCACAATTTTTGTGTCAAAGAAGCCTACATAAGAGGGCTATGTTCTGACAAAGGAACGTATATAAAATATCGGTATCTGCATCGGTTATCGGCCAAATAAATTTTAACATTTCGGCATATCGGATATCGGCCAATATTCCAATATCAGGCATCCCTATTTTGTACCCATCAACTGACTTATACATAAAAATCCTTTCTCTGATTTGAGTTAGGGCAGTCACTTTAAAGGCGGTGGATATTCATCCTCCTATTTTATGTATAGAGTTGGGATTGAGGTTCTGCCTCAGTTGGAGGAGTAATTTTACTAACTTGGGGGTTTTGTTCATGAGTGGGGGAAGAGTGGCGCTTGAGATTGACAGAAAAATTAGTGAAGCCTCTATTGCAAACTCTGTGCTGGTCCATTGTGGTGACGAGGGAGCTAAGGGGCTGTTTACACTGTGCGTATTTTGAGTGAAACTGCTCCTTTCTCTCTGCAGTACTTCTGATCGTTTACACGACACCACTGGCCCCCCTCTTTGAATCCGAAGGTTTCTGGATCCACCTTCCAGAGTGGAGGTTTTTTGCTGACCCCCCGTGCTACCTTTCATTTTTTTATATTTTGTACATTATCATTTATGGGATTGTCTTGTATTGTGTTTCTTTTGTAAAAAAATGAACAAATTTAAATAAACATAAACATATGTGTCGAACTCAAGGCCCGGGTGCCAGATGTGGCCCTTGTTGATATCTTATCTGGCACCCAAGATGATGTGTGAAACGTAAAATACTTATATCTCTCGAATATTTTCAGTAATATTTGATTACGATGTCAAAAGCACAAACAGAGAGCATCAAATGAGACCAAGCAAACTCCTGTTGAGGAATCTGTTACCAAGAAAAGATGTTGGGTATTCGTCCGATTCGAGTTAATGTACAAAGTAGTTTCTGAAATTGGCCCTTAGTTTGAAAAAGGTTATACAGTACAGTAATTTTGGCCCCATTTTGTAAGTGAGTTTGACACCTCTGTTGTAGAAGGTCCTGCTTATCTTCATCCCTCACTTCTTGTATCAGCTGGTTGAAGTCACCAAACTATTACCTTTGTTGCTATGTCAGCCAGGGGCAGAGTTTGGGCTCCTTTTTTTGAACTTCTGCATCCTCCTGATGAGTGCAGTGGCAATCTTGTTCTGAACTTGCACTTAGTGACCTATTAAGATGACATTTATGTACTACTCAAACTTTGAGTTAAAGATGGGAGGGGGTGTACGTTCAGGAAACGATTCTAGCAGAAACTAATGGAACAGCATAAAAGTCAGCTCATATTTAAACCGTGACACACATGTCTCAAAAGTAAACAAAGAAAATAAAATGGAACAATTACTTACATTTGGGTTATTGTTCTTCCAGTCTACCAAGCCCACCAGCTTAGAAAGTTGCTGAACTGCATGTTTTAATGACTTTTGACTTTAATGTCATCGACTATAAAAAATATAAAATCTTATAGGCATGTACCCACCCCTCTTTGTGGGTTTTATGAGTTTTCAATCACTTGTAAATAAAAAGGAGTCGTCAAAGTTTTAACGTTAAAACTGGTGGTAATCTATGTAAAATTGAAAAACAAAAATAATTTTGTTTATTGCAGGCTTTGAGCAAGTAAACTGACCGCTATCCTCTGGACGAACTGTAATGAAAAACCTTCAGAAAGAAATCACTGGATGTACATCTATAACTGATTAACTTCTGGTGTCAATTCAATTAAAGATGGCTACCATAACTATTCAACTGTAACCAACACAAAAATGGCTACAACTTTAATTTTACAGATCATCCATCCATTCATCATTTTTACCCGTTTCTTCCTTTTCAGGTCGCGGGGGTCACTGGTACCCATATTCAGCAGTCACTGTGCGAGAGGCAGGGGACACTGTCTTAATTTTACTGAATTACTTTATTTAGTAAAGTATTCAGTCTCATAGTTTAAAAATAAAGAAAAAAATTATCCTTCCGTTATTTAGATTGACAAAGTCTGCACAAAAAATAGATCAACAAAATCCACCACAAAAACTGAAGTGCAGGTGCAGTTTCCCAAAATAACTACCGGTAAATAAAATTAAAGCTTAAGATATGTTGAGCATAAATGTAACATACAACAAAAATATGATGCCTTTAAATGAGCTATAACTTCCAAAACTTGTGACAAGGTGTCTTCAGCTGACCCTGCAACTTGTTTGTGTTTCAGCTTCCTCTGTTCCTGCAGGAATTATTTCATTTCTCTGATGCTCCCTTTGATCACCTGCCTCTTTTTTTGGTTCATGGACTGTCGAACTCAAGGGGGGAGAAGACAGCTGAGCTGTGCACTGTCTGCACCCACAGTTTAGAGCTGGGAGTCGCGCGTTGTTTGTTTTTAGCTTTTTAGCTAGCTAGTATTGTGAGCAGCTAATTAGCATTATGCCAGTGATTTTTATGGCAACCAAAGGCAGTGAAATATATATGTGTCATAAAACTTTAAGTCAGACTTGGTTTAGCCACACTTCAGAGTCACATTTTTCATTAATGTTTCTGGATTTCCTGCTGTTTCACTGCCTTTGGTTGCAATAAAAATAAGACATTTTTGCTTTAACCTGGCAGCCTATCACAGAGATGTTTCTGCATTTGAGTCAGTCGATACAATTTTATGGAACGGTCACTTTAAAAGCGCGAGCGTGCAACTCTGTGGTTAAATGCTACTGTAAGAACATCCACAGCTCTCTCAGCCTTTTTCATCACAGGGTGCAGAGAGTAAAAGTGCAATTGTGAGCCATTACCACTCTTTACTGCAATTATCGTCAGCCAGGCTCTTTGGGTATTGCACTTTGCAGTGTTGTTCTGTTCTGGGCCACATACAAAGAATCATTTTTGACTCATTGAAAACAAGGCATGAAGTTTGATCCACTTTAGCCTCACTTTCCTGTCACACAAAAGAGGCAAACGGCAGTTATGGATGTGGTGAAGAAAATTATGAAATCTGTTTAAATAAAAAGATGTGTAAGTGAAAACTGTCAATTGAATGTTGTAACAGTGTCTCTGGTGGTAAGGCAATTTGTTTTAAGCTTTTGTTGAATTGGGGGTTTGTATTTAGCTAGTCAGAAGATGAATCTTAAGCAACATTTATATGACAGCATTTTATTTACTCGTGAGAAAGTGTGATGTTCTGCTTGATCCATAGATCTTTTCAATGTCAATGTCAATGTCAATTTTATTTATATAGCACATAAAAACAACCGAAGCCGACCAAAGTGCTGTACAGTTAAAAAATAAAAAAACAACAGAGTAAAATGCATCTAGTGCCACTGAAACATAATACAGTTATCAGTAAATATTCAACAACAATAAAATCTGCTCAAAATTTGTTCTCAGACTCTGCGAGGATCAAATGCCAAGTAAAACTGATGAGTCTTCAGCAAAGATTTAAAAGTCTCAACAGTCTGAGCGGTCTTTAGATTCTCAGGCAAACTGTTCCACAGCTTTGGAACAGTATGTAGAACCAGAATCTTTTCATCCCCAAGATCCTAGCCAGTGTAATGAGATGAAAAACATTTATACATCAGGGGCCACATTTACAAAGGGTGCATACTCCCTTTCCTACACTAAACTTCCCATGTACGGTATTATTAATAAACTGGTCAATGAAATTTTTGCAGACCCAACCCAAACTTCATGGCTGACAAATATGTTTCTACAGTAATTGGCCCATTGGCGACACTTGGAGGATATACTGGGAAACTGTTAATGAATTGAAAACAGTTGATACCAAAGACGCACTGTGAACAATTAATTATTGTATTATCCTTTATTGAACCTGGCAAATCCCAATGAGATCACAGATCTCTTTTGCAGGAGGCCTGGGCCTGAAGGAAGCCTGATATCCACATGTATGCAATAAACGAGTGGATATTGAAGCATAGGCAAAGTGGTGCCAAAAAACATTTGAAAATGGCTTCAGCCTTATTATAAAAGACATTTGTCAATGTGATTATCATTATAATAATAATATAATAGTATTATTACTATTATTATTATTATAGTGCAATTAAAAATGTATTTAGAGAATAAGGATTATCTGGCATTGCCATAGGTAAGTGCGGCTCCACTTGGCTCGCCGGTCCAGCTGGAGCAGAAACCTCTGGTTCTGAAAGTCCACACGCAGACTCGAAAACGGAGAGTTCTCAAATCTTCACTTTGGCCGGAGTTTTGTTATTATTCGTTTATAGTTACATCAACCGGCGTTCACGTGTGGATGAAAGGACAAACCGCATGCTAAACTGTTCGGTTTTACTGATAAACGGCTACGTGTGTACAGGGCCTAAGTGTAGAACCACTAGACTGAGGAAAAGCTTCTACCCTGAGGCTGTTAGACTCATGAATATCTAACCAGAATAATCACTGTGAAAAATGACATGTTGCTGATGATCTGTTTCATGTTGATGTGCTCATCTGCTCACACAGTCTCATGTTTGTGCTGCTGTTCGACGTAATGTTTTTATGCTATTAGGCTTAGTGTATTTTTATTAATGTTTTCTTAGTTCATATCTTAGATCTTATTACAGTTTTTTTATTTTATTTTATATTTTAATACGTTGTTGGATGTAACTGGGACCTTGTACAGGTGGTCCCCGACTTACGAGCACATCGACATACGAGGTTCCGGACTTACGAGCTGACTAACGAACAGTAAAGTTGTACAGAAAATACAGCACTGGTATGTGTTTGTAGATGAAAGTGTGTTATGCCCCTTTTCCACCGGTCAGCTCGGGTCGGTTATTGCGTAATATGTGCGTCACGGACACCCACTTTACGCTAGCCTGGTTAAAACCAGACCCTTGTCCTTCACTTCACATCGTACTAGGGTCTGGACTTTCTCCATAAAGAACCGATTCTTGCTGGAGGCGTGGCCTCTGCTGAGGAACAAAACCATTGGATCTTAGAAAAATTTTGAACAGGGAAAAGCATTCTGCTCCCTCTCCTAGAGCCATATATGGCTGCTCCCCCGTGGTCTGTTGAACTTGACATCTGCTCCGCCTCCTTCTGCATTTTCTCTCGCTGGCGCTGCATATTCTGTGTTTATATGTTAATAAAACGTTCTAAAAAAATAAAATAAAACCACGGAGCGCTGGTCCAGCACACCAGAAGACCAGGAAATCTGATGGGACTCAGGCAGCAACGTAAAACCCGAGTTTAATTATCTCGTGACAACCTGAGGCATTTCCTCATCAGCGGAGGGAGAGGAGGAGGAGGAGGAGGGAGGAGGGAGCGATCACTTGACTTTTGGCAAAAAAACAAAAGAAAACTCCAGATAAGGGATTAAGAAGGGGAATTTAATACATTTGTGTCACATATAAAACAGTCCTGCATCGCTTTGCATCGCTTTGAATGAGAACATGTGGCTGCTCGCTGGCTGAGCGCTGGAACAGGTGGGGGCGTGGGTTAGGGGCCAAAAACTCAGCCCCTTCTGTTCTCTGATTGGTCCGGTCAAAAATCAGCCGGAGAAATCCTTGTCTATGGGAGAAGTCCCAGACCCAGCAGTGAAGGGAAATTAGAATTGAGCGGAGCTGCGTAGGAATGGCGAGGGCCAGGCTAACTTTACACCATCTCCACCGGATATTCCGAGCTGCCCCGCACCAGAATTCTGGTGTGGTTTCTGAGTACTGTAGTGACTACCCGCGCTGATGCGCGCCGGGAGGAGGAATGTGTGTGTACTGAAGCTGCAGCGAGGGAGCGAACACGGAAGTACTGTAAATGATTAACACAGTAAAAACAATTATTTGTTTTTAAAATTATAGCAAAGATGGGTCTTCAGCTGAACGTGTCATTAATAAATTCACATAGTGCTAAAACTGCAGGATTTTAAAAACTAAGATCGCCGCGCGCACGCGCGGCTGTATTTCCTTAAAATGTAGCTAAATAAACAGATGTAAAAATATTTCATAGCTAACTGTTTAACAGGAGTGTTCCTGAGCTGAACCGCTCCTTAATAATGTCACGTAGTGGTCAAATCTGTAGGATTGTCACGTGCACGCACGCGCGCGAGTCGGGAGGCTATATTTCATTAAAATGTAGCTAAATAAACAGATATAAAAATATATTTCATAGCTGACTGTTTAGCAGGAGTGTTCGTGAGCTGAACCGCTCCTTAATAATGTCACGTAGTGGTCAAATCTGATGCATTTAAATTGTTTTGTTTTGACTTCTTCCAAACCTCAGAAAATAAATGATAAAAAAATCAAATTTTACTTAAAATAACTCCAACAGGTTACTGTTTGTACATGAACATCTTGTGATTACATTATGTTAGTAAAAAAAAAATCTGCACAGAAGGGGTACAAAAAAGCTGTGGAAACAGAACTAGATGTGACCCGACCCGAATTGAGCCGATCTGAGCTGATCTGATCCGACCCAAGCCGAGCGGTGGAAAAGGGGCATTAGCTAACCATTTGTAAACAAGTTTCTGAGCATGTTTATGAACTAGTATGTACGTTTGTGTTGAAAAACGAGTGTTCGTAGTAGTGCTAGCATAAATTTTCCGACTTACGACCGAAAATCCGGACTTATGAGCGACACGTGTTTCGTGTTCCGACATACGCATTTTCGTCTTACGAGATAGTCGTAGTAACGGAACTCGCTCGTAAGTCGGGGACCACCTGTATACTCAATTTCATTCCATCACATGCACCACATGTTGTGGAATGACAAATAAAGAACCTTGAATCCTTGATTTGCCACAGTAGATGACGACCTACTTCCCCACTCCGAGTGGGATCATTGATGCAAACTGGGCAGTCAATGATCAATCCAGTGATGTAGGTCCACTGGCTAATCAACAGCTGCTGTCTGCCTGCATCAAAATCGGCCTCTTGTAGCAGCCTACTTGGAACCTCAAACAAGGTAGTCCCATAAATCGAGATGAGAGGGGTGGAAACTCACAGCGGTGAGACCCTTAGCTGGTGCTGTGTCGTGCGGAGCCGATGAGACA
Source organism: Garcialebias charrua (assembly GCA_038048925.1). Lineage (NCBI taxonomy): Eukaryota > Metazoa > Chordata > Actinopteri > Cyprinodontiformes > Rivulidae > Garcialebias > Garcialebias charrua. Next base: position 12,785 of record JBBPBX010003510.1, read on the forward strand.
GTGGCAAAACGCCATTAGAAAATGGTGAAGACCCGTTGAATGCCTCTACCAATAAGCTACTGACCACATCCATGTTTTTAGCTAAAGGGGCATTTCAGGAAGAGTTGGCAGACTGGTTGGGACTGTGCCAGTCAACCCTCAACTGAACTATGCCAGCTGTGTGAGGTGGAACTATGCATTTCTCAGCCAGGTAGGATACACAAATACAACAATATGGAAATATTGTCTGGTTCAATACAAGATTTATTCATTTTAATGAACATCATGATTGGGAAGAGACTACAAGCTGGCATGTTGAGGAAGGGGCAGAGTTTGGGGCGGCCATGGCGTAGTGGTAATGGCAGCCGTCCCCCGATCGGAAGGTTGGCGGTTCGAATCCCAGTTCCCCACACCATGTGTCGTTGTGTCCTTGGGCAAGACACTTAACCCCGAGTTGCTCCCGGTAGGACTGGAAAGCACCTTGCATGGTAGTCTGCCGCTACTGGTGTATGAATGTGTGTAGCATTCAATGTGTGTAGCACTTTGAGATTTTCAGTAATGAAAAGTGCGTTATAAATTGAATTCATTATTATTATTATTATTATTTGCGTAGTGGGCTGTGTGCTACCAATAGTCTTCACAGCATCTTTACAAGTCAGAGCTTGAAGTTAGTTACTTTTGTCAGTTCAGAGTCCTTAACAGTAGTTACATTGAACTGTATAAAGTTTGAAGTAAGTCCACCTCAATCTCCAGGAAACTTGAAACACCATCACTCCTCTTGCGCTCAGAGCTATCGAAGGACAGGGAGTCAATGTATTTATGCACTTCTACGTATTAGTAAATCCTCCATAGCTACACTTCAATTTGTGCAAAACGCTGCAGCCAGGCTTTTGACTAGAACCCACAGAACAGCTCATATCACTCCGGTTCTGGCCTCTCTACACTGGCTCCCAATTCATTTTAGGGCTCATTTTTAAATTTTATTATTAACTTTCAAAGCACTACATGGTGAGGCTCCTAAATATTTATTGGACCTTTTGAAGCCTCTTTGTCCATCTAGAACTCTGAGGTCTTCCAATCAGCTACTGCTGACAGTTCCTAGAATTCATTTTAAAGCTTGTGGCGATAGTGGTGGCTCCGAGGCTCTGGAACTCTCTTCCTCTAACAATGCGCTGCTCTGAGTCAACAGATGCATTTAAAAACAGTCTTAAGACTTATCTCTTCAGACAGGCTTTTGGTTAATTTTGTTCAATGATTTTAGAGTTTGTTATGTTTTACCTTTTCGTATAGTACTTCTATGATTTTTTGATTTTATTTTTCCTTTTGTAAAGCACTTTGTGACTCTCATGTCTGTGAAATGTGCTTCATAAATAAAGCTTACTTACTTACGTATTAGGACCATCTCCAACTCACATTCTTTAGAGTTCCTTTTTTTAACAACATACAGACATAAATTTCAGCTGTGCACAATAGAATCAGGGCATACTTGCATCTGTTTGTACATTTAAATAGGGTGTGTAAAGGAAGGTGTCTCATGTGCGCTCAGTTCCACATTGACTGGGACATATTAAAGAAATATGCGTGAATTCTTGCCTGCACACCCTTTTTCTTGATATAAGTGTATACCATATTTCAGTAAAAAAAAGTCATAAAAACAAAATTTCAAAAAATATCCCTATTTATTTCTGAAGTACTTTAAAAGTTAAAATTATGAATGTTCCAGCTAGGAATCATGTTCCTCAGCTGTGTCCGTCAAGTGTGTCTTTAATGGATCCTTGAGTGTTTTGGGTTACAACTAGAGTGTCAAGAGATAACTTATATTTCAGTAGCAAAGACCCATAACCATTACGCATTCCATGGCATTTTGAATGTTGCTATTTTGCAATTAGGCTAATGGAAAATGTCCTCAGATTAGAAAGCAGGAGGGACATGTTCCATTAAGCTCCCAGTAATGTATTTATATCATCTGGCTCTCGCATGTTTAACTCTGCCTGTGTTAATGGAATGCCAGATGGTGCTCACACAGCACTGCATTTAAGGTGATACTGATACATGTAGTCTTGAGTAATAATACCACACATATTCTAATTGTATAACTATTCAATATATCTTATTTTCAGCATGAAGATAAAATAGAAATTCAAGTCACAAGAAACATGGAATATTTTTATTCTTTGGAAAACAGATATCTTTCTTGCTGTGAGATATAAAAGAGGATCAATACCACTTTAACATCTTGGTGTTAACTTCACACAGCTGCAACGCTAAACAACTGGCTTGGTTCTACTCAAAGAAAAGCTGTTTAAATGCAGTGGTGGGATGTAACTAAGTACAAATACTTTGTTACTGTACTTAAGTACATTTTTCCTGTATCTGTGCTTTACTAAAGTAGAATTAAATGTGGGTACTTTTTACTTTTACTCCACTACATTTTACATGAAGTATCTGTACTTTCTACTACACTACATTCTATAATGTGTTGAGTTACAAGTCACATTCACGTTGCAGCTTTTTGATTTGTCATTAGTTTGAAAGTTACTGATGTCGAGAGGGGAGTTGGTCCATTGAATCACTGCAAAGTGGACAGGTAACATTAGACATGCCTTCAAGAAGAGCTGGACCAATGATGTATATTCTAGTACTGTATATATGTCATTGAGCTGGGAGCACCCACAGCACCACTAACACACCCAAAATGGATTCCATTGCGGAGAGTCAGCTAGAAGATACACAACACCCATGACCTTATTGAAAGACTATTGAAATATTATTGAAAGACTATTGAAATGTTATTGAAAGACTATTGAAATGTTATTGAAAGACTGTTCAGTACAGCAAGACATATTTTCTCTCCCAAAAGAGCCAGACAGGACTCAAAAAACTTTGAAAACCAACTTCTTCTGAACTTGAACAAGAAATTCTTGCTGCAATATTAAAATGTGTCAGTTCATGTTAGGACAAGAGATGTATCCAGATGGCTCGACACTCAGGTCCAAGTTTTGAAAATGGTATCAGGAAGTTAAAATATTGTTCACTATTGATCCATTGCAAGGTTGACTAGACAATATTTTAACTAGAGTTGATGACAAACTGGAGTTGAAATGATCAGTGATATTCCTTTGTTAGGTCTAATGCTCCTTTTTTCTGTCAGACAACTTTTACTTAAATGTGTTTACTGCAGTTAAAATTACACATTGGTTTTGTTTTGTGTTAGATTAAAACTTTCAAAGGTATAATCATTCATCTTTCTTATTTTGCTTAATGTCATTTAACTCTGCATGTCACCCCTGAAATTTTGATGCACAGAATCACTAGTCCAAGTGTGAATTGTCACAGAGTAAACACAATAAAAACATGTATTATCTGCAGCATTGTTCATTAAAATGGCTCAACACTATTAATGTATTACAGAAAATATACACACAGTACGCACACTTGATATTGTAGACCATTGCATTAGTTAATACATTCAACAAGTACTTTTACTTTAATACTTCAAGTATTTTTAAAGGCGTATTTACTTTTACTTAAAGCTGGGGTATGTAAGATTGTAATGTAGTCTGTAACTTTTCAAACAATATATTTTTAACATATTTCTTCACTCTGTCACTATCTACTGACAAACTGATGTTAGACAAAGTAATCTCTGAAAAAAACTATAGTCCCCTTGCTTCTCTATCAGCATTTATAAAAACACTAAAAACACAGAGTGACCAGGACAATGACAGCCAATAAAAACAGAGTTTGTAACCAGCCAATTAAAAACAGAGCTTGAATTTGAATCAGCCAATAAAAACAGAGCTTGAATTTGAATCTCAGCAGAGCCTCCCCCTCAGAGCCATATATGGCTCTGAGGGGGAGGGATCAGAATGCTTTGCCTGTTGAAATTTTTTCTAAGTTCTGCACTCTACAGAAAGTTACACATAGCACCTTTAAGTAAAAACATTAATATGGTACTTCTACTTTTACTAAAGTACATTTTTGTCTGATTATTTGTACTTTTACTTAAGTACAGTGTTTGAGTACTTTCTCCATCACTGTTTAAATGTACCATTGACATACAATTACCAATAACATTTATTTTGAAGAGGATACCAACATTTTGTCATTTTAAGCCACTTTCTTTCTGTTAATAAAAGCAGAATTATCTGAGTTTGTTTTATTCTTTAGAATTTGTTTTTTTAAAGCTCTGGAAAA
>JBBPBX010003510.1:16991-27961 GCA_038048925.1 Garcialebias charrua
AAAAAAAAAAGTTCCCAATTTTCAACAGTACTTTTATTTTTTATTTTTTATTAATCACTTGATTAATATATGACCAGTACATACTTTGGAACAAAACCATATTACCAACAAGAGTTATTGTGATATTTATAATGTTGGAAGTGCGGGTTGATAAGAGATTAGAATTCAAACATTGTGCACCCATGTAATACTGAAAAACTGTCTGTTTCACTGGAAAATAACTGACAGAAGTGGGCAATGACTTGGTTGTTGGGTGAAAAAAGTTCATTTTTTAAAAACAATATTTTTCCCAATTCTAGCACGTAAGTTTATAGCATAAATATGGTAGCGTTTTTGACATTGCACATACAGAACGGATGCATCTTTACTGTGCATTATATCACTTTTTACGTTATGTGGATGACACACTATGGTGACAACACGAACAAGAAGAACAAGAAGAAGAACAACAAAGATATTACTTTTTGTTATGTACAGCATATTCTCAATGGATGTATGCAAGTTCTTACAAAGACCCAAAGCCAGAGACAGAAATAGAAACTGAAAGAAACCATTCTGAGCTGAGCTAGAAACGTCTTCTACACAAATTAATGCAACTTTAATTAAAGGCGACAAAATTGTTGTTGACGTCAACCTAGGCCTGTCATGATAACACAATTTTTAACAAATTGTCTCAGAAATTATTGTGATAAAACGATAATACTGTTTGAAATTTGACAATAATTAGTAATGTCAAATTTAGGAAGAAATGTTGGTTAATTTTTGTGTGTAGTACCTTTTTTGACCACTGAATGACAGTATAAGATTTACTGAACTGAAAGATGGATAATGAGGGAGCGAGCAGCGTGTCTCTTTAAGAATAATGGGAGGGAGGCCCCTTGACGTGACATGGGCTGTCTCTCGTTCCTGTTTTTCGGTTTTCAAAACGGTAGACGCTTGGTGTGTTTTGAGCTCTTCAGCATAGCATTTGTCATACAAAACATTTAATTAAAAAATAAAAAAAATCAGTAAAGTTCTCAGCTTATTTTTGCAGAGAAAAAACTTTTTAAACAAAGGCACAGGTTACAAACGTGAATCTTGGAGCTTTGACAAGTCGTAGGTTTTTTCCCGAGGTCGGACTGTTAGCTTAGCTCTTAACTTAGCTTCTCAGCTTAGCTGCATTTAGCTGTCCAAAAACACAATTTTGGACGGTTAAAATTGATTTTAAAAAGAAAAGAGAAAGGGAGGGATCAATGAAGGGCACCAGAGTTGAGCCTTTTGTCATCCAGTGACTTCAGCAGAAAGAGAGACACAAAGAAGCGATAAAGCCGAAAAATGAAAACAAGGTTGACAATTTTCATTTATCATGCAATTAATTGATTTATTGTTTATTGCGATAGGCCTACGTCAACCCACTGCTGTTATGCTACTAAGCTGCCATTATGCATAAAGCCAGCATCACAGTTCAAGAGTATGATGTGGTGATGATAAATGGTCTGTGAATCCAGATACCATAATACCAGACATGGGATTTTGAACAATGATATAAACAGACTTTTGAACAGAACTAGCTTGTCAAAAGGTCGACTTCATTATTTACTTTCTTGCCCAATGAGATACTGGGGTGGTACATTTACTTACGAATCTGCTATCAAACACGTGAACACAAAAAATAATGGGTAAACTTTATCACCTGTCTTTCAGCAGCAGGTGATAAAGAGTGGGCAAGAGTTAAACAACATGATTGTAAAGATAAATTATATATAAAAATAGTACTTCTTTGTTTGTTGGAATAAAATCAACTTTATTTCTGCAAGTGTACCACATCAGACCGAACCCCTCCATCCCCACCTGGGACTGGGCAGTGCTTACAAGCATAATGCAAACAGCATAATTGGCTATGTAAAACTCCTGCTCTATTAAATGAGGGGAGCATGGTGCCTGATAGCCTTCATCACTACTAAAGCTCTTCATTAATCTCGATCCACAAGGTCAAAGAGTTGCCCTGTACACGAGAAATGAATTAAAGCTATGCCATCGAGAAATGAATCTAGCGTGACTGACTACAGGGGCAGTGGAGACGTTTTGGTAAGCCAACATGTTTTTTTTTGTTGTTTCCCTTCTTTTTTTAAGTACCATATTACTGCCTTCAAACCTTGAGGAAAAATATCAACATCTTTTTCCCAGGGCAGTAAACAACATCTCTGGGCATTAGCGAAGCTTTTATGTGTATTTCTGACCCTGAAATAAATCCCCTTTCCACCAAACCGGACTTCCACTCAGACGCAAAGGTTAGCCTCCAAGCTAGGATTTAAAGTAGAGGGAAATATTGTACGCCTACACAAATAAATCAAAATGCATTTTGGACTGGTCAGCACTCATCCATAACCCCTTGAAAAAAACACTCTGCACACCCACATCTTCCTCCCATGAGAATAAGAGCAGTGAACCAGACGCCTGCGTTGGTCACAACACAACTTTTTCTGTTTTAATTTAGTTTTCCAACCAGTGGATGAAATTAATATATTCTAACAATCATCTCTTCTAGTTTATGAATAAGTCCAGGTCAGCTGCAGGGCATGTAACCTTCTCAAAGACACTCACGTATTAAGTCCCATAATCAAAAGGGCTTTGGCTGATAAGTCGAGGTTATTTCCATGAAATACACCCCTTTAATAAACCCATACCAATCTGCTCAAATAGATGTTTTTAAGACCATTATATCTTGTCCTCAGGGGAGAAGGGAAATCAAAACCTTAATGGGACTGGATTATGGCAGTCATTTTCCTATTTGTTTTAATGACAGACATTTAGCAGCCAAAATGTTGGTGACATTTTTATTTTTGCAAAAGAAGTCTATCTCTTGAACAGTGGGCTTGCTTAAACTGACCTTGGTATGACCACTATTGTAGTAATCAAAACAAGTCTTTCAGGTCAGTACATTCCTAAAATCTATTTCTTTCATAAACTGTGCTTACACATTTAAAAACTATTACTTTTCTATTACATGGTGTAGTACAGTGTTTGACTGACACATTTTGTTTGATAGTACTTCAGCAGAAGGTTCAAGTGAGCCAAGATGGTACATATAAAAGGGTTGTGGGAACACTGCAGACCACTGATTGGTCAGAGAGAATCACATACTGTATGGATGCAAACAGTGCTTCTGCAGCTGATATATTTCATTGTTTTAGGCAAGTGTCTGCTAAATCAATGGACTGGTGTCTAAACATGCTCAGGAAAACTGTGCATCAATAAAAAGCCAATTATGTCTAATCTAGGAAGATACTGCGCTGATTAGAATGATACTGTCCCATTTGACATCATGGAAATATAGCCAGATATGTCTAAAAATGTTGGTGATGCTTAAGGTGCTTCATGTCTTAGGTAACTAAATCATCTTTAGCCGACAGTATATGCTCCTTATAGCTGACATTACAGCCTTTAAGTGTTGTAGTTTTTGCTTTACACTTGCTCTATGTAGTTTATATGTAAATTCATATGAGTCATTTCTCATCCCAGATGGGGGTGTTCACTTGGGCCGCAGTCAACCAGCCATCATGCTCTCTTCTCGCTCTTCAGTTTGCTTCTAAATAAGGCTATGACTCATTTCACACTTTATTCAGGTTTTCCCCTCCTCATCTCTACATTTGTTTTTAAAGCAAAAACCAAATGGTCATTAAGACATGTTCTAAAGTTGGTACAAGCAGCTGGCCAGTCTGCCTCTCCCTTTTTGTATTCTTAATGCTCTGAGCATTGATATACAGCATAATAGCTAAAAAATGCATTCCACCTAGCAGCATACTTGATGATAGCCATTGTTTTTACTGCTTTTTTTTTTGCCATGCAGAAAATTGCAGTCAGAGGCTCTTAGAGGCCTTTCCATTCATGAGGAGTGGAAACGATAGGGTGCTGAAACACTTAAATATTTGGTTTAGTTATAGTATTAATTATAGGTGTTAGAAAGGTCCAGCTACAAATTATAACACCAACTTCATATCAAGATAAATGTATTAACTTGACACCTTAAACTGTTTAAAGTGGTGTTCTGTAGCACTATCAGTAATCAGTCTCTTACCCGCAGTAAAAACTGATCATATTATTTTCAGTTTGGAATATCAGTTCTCTCAAGGGAGTCAAGCTAACCGCTAGTCCAAGTCAGTTTCAAAGTCAAAATCTTAAAATAACTTTTGCTACTTTTTGAAGTTTTTGAAAATTGTGATTTGTGAGAATACTTTTTAACGAATTTCTACAATGATGTTAACTTTGCATTAAGACAATTATTTACATTGAAGATTGAGTTGGTCTGCTATTAATTACTTATAATGGCATGCTAAGACAATGCTAGCATCCTCTCTGTTTTGAGTTAATTGATTAATCGTTGTCACATTTTCTTGCTTAATTATGTGTCACCAAAACATTTAAAAATGTTGATTATAGAAACTGATTGGACATTGTTTTGCCATGAACTTTGTTTGATGGTAAAGGTTATAATTTTTGGACACCAAGTTTGACTGTTTAGTTTAGCCTTGGATTTCCATTACATTTCCACTCCTTACCAATGGCTACAGGAGCCTGCAAAAATCAAAATAGCCTGGGTCATTGCGAACGCCAAATGTGAAAAACCTACAGATTAAATTCTGCATCACAGTTTTCGTGAGTTTCACAATCAATTAGATTTTTTATCGTCAAAAAACACCATTTTTATTTGCGTTATGGCATTGTGAAACCATCAAGCCCCAAATCAACAACTAGTTTCTCTGCCAAGTTGGTCTTAATATATTTGATGTTCTGATTTGTGGAATAAGTTTCACATAAACCATAATTTGCTACAGAGGTCATAAGAAAATTAAAGTACATAGAGAAAACCCATACATATACAAGCAACTAGCTTAACAGCCTTTTTAGGGAAAAAAAAGTTTAGTCTTCAGGTAATTCAAGTTTCTTTTTGTTGAAACGTTTCATCTTTCATACAAAAGACGACCAGTCCGAGAAGCAGCAACAAACTCAGTGTTATATCAACTATATCAACTTCACATAGTGGGTCAATCAGTTTGATGGTGTCAAGATGGTTTATGGAGTCCGCTTCGTTTGAGGCAGTCTTGGCCAAATTGGTTCAAAATATCGTAATTCATGCTCAATAATCCAAGTAGAAAAATTCAACAAAAATAAACTGTCCAGAGGACCTGACTTAACTTTGTTGGATTGTTCTACCTGGATCATTGAGCATGCATTGGGATATTTAATCTTTAGATGTTTAGGAGGAGCTTGGTCAAATCTAGAAAATGAAAACAATGCTTTTAGGAGTATTTTTATAGACAAAGAGAATAGGGATGCTCAATAGGATTTTTGGCCGATATCCGATATGCTGATATGTTCAAACTTATTTGGCCGATAACTGATACCAATACCAATATTTTTCCCTAGATCTACTTACACTGTAAGTCTTACAGAGATACATAGCTTTCTCTGCTGTGGAATTAAAATACTACATTATTCTGTATGGTCTTTGTCAATTTGGCCTGCTACCAAAAGCAGATGCCAAAATAGGGGGCTGAAAATGATGTAACACCAACTTGGGTTATGTTTATGTCCACTTTATTCATGACATTTACACTCTCTCACAAAATTACAACAATCGAACAGTGCAAATTTGTAAAATTTTACAAATCTAAAGTCAACAGCGTACATTACGTCATAATGTTGTGTTGGCGCTGCAGGCATCCTTGTCACAAGGGTTATTTTTATGGAATGGACGATATTTAACTTTATCGCCAATATCGGCCAATACATGGTGATAATATTGTGCATCCCTAGAATTTATATAATGGCTTACTCATTTAGGTCCTAGATTAAGTTGGTATTCAGCCACTAAAGAGTCTCCAATATCAAAATGCAAGGATTTACATTTCTCACTTGTACAAATTTAATCAAAATGCAATACTACAGTTTTTTTTTCTCTTCTTCTTCTTTCAGCTTCTCCATCAGGGGTCGCCACAGCAAACTGTCACATGAACACTTGGCAATTGTTTTTACGCGGGATGACCTTCCTGACACAACCACAGACTACCAAGCTACCACAGCCCTCTGTGTGGAGCTAGGGTGCCCGGGGAAGCAGATGGTGAGGGTTAAGGGCCTTGCTCAAGGGCCCAGAGTCGGGCAAATGACAGGTGATGACACAAATGACAGGTGTGACTGCTTCACTTTTCCCACCCACATTTTTGATGTTGTCGGTACCGGGGCTTGAACCGGTGATCTTCCAATCACAAGCTCACCTTCTCTAACCTCTGCGCCACCACTCCCCAAAATGCAATACTACAGTAATGAGTATTTAGTTAAAATTACCAGATCCTGCTCCAAATCATATGACGTAACCAGAAGGAGAACATTTTTTTAATGCAAAACTAACAGCCTCTCCATCTTACAGGCACCATATTTACTCAGGGTCAAACAACTCTATTTATAATATTCATTCAGGCTAGCATATACGTAAGGCAGCAGCAATGATGGAGGTGAAAACCTGGTCAAGGTCAGCTTCTACACACACAAACATACAGATCTCTAGAAAGCTGTGCTATTCAGAGGAATGAATTTTAACAAAACCACTCAGCACAAACTTTCACAAGGATAACAACAATCTCACAGTGCATTCACTTTATTATTCCAGCTCATCAAAGCCAACGCTGCATCAATATGATGCCGTTCACATTTGCTAAATGAAAAACATCATTTGTTGTGGTACAGCTCCTTGAGAAGCATGTGAAGCTCGGCGCCCCATAGCTAAAAATCATTATGACTTTATATGTGTGTGTATGTGTGTGTGTGTTACTGCCCAGTGGGAGGGAGGAGGAGACATGCTTCCACAACACTCCTGTACTATGCGTACAAATTAAAAATGAAAAGCGTAATGCGTTCCAGCACGGCTGTAAAATACTTTTATCATTAATCAAGAATTAAAACAGTAATAAATAAAGTTTCATAAAGTAACTGAAAACTTGCTAAATATTGCCTCACAGCCCAAACAGCAGGATTCTCTTATTCAAAGTTCATCATCTTTTAAATCAAAACTGTGTTTTTTGGGGTTTTGGGGCATGAGACTGTTCATTTTCAAACTACCAGTAGAAGTGCCATTTAACATCAGAGGTTTAGAAAAGACTTCTTACATGAGCTTGGTGGGAATAAAACTACAGAGAACCAAACAACTCATGGTCCCAACAATTGGTGGTCATGTCAAACCTTAATGTGGAAACCAACCTTGGCCCCAGCTGCCCTGTGGTGGTTTCAGATCACCAGTGGTAAACAACACCGTGTCCTAAAGAAAGGTGACACGGGCACAACGTCACAGCAGATTGATGGTAGCGACTCTGCTCCTGTACAAGTGTATGTGCCCACTCTTGTCCTTAACATTTAACAGCATTCGGGCTTGCCCTAGTTAGCTGGTTAATTAGATTTATGGCATCAGTTTAAAGAGAGCAGTCAAAACATTAACAGTGCCAGCACTGTAAATGTAGGCAGATACCCAACTCTTCTGCTGCCCATAAAATATTATAAAGGTTTATATTGTGATGATATCAGCTTACGCAAATAAGCGGGTCATGTTTGCAGAAAGAAAAGTTGATCACTTGCTTTGTCTTTGGCTCCTCTTGCATTACATGACACTCTCTAAACTACACTAAAAGAATGGTGGTTTACAAATTTTCTACTTTTTGACATAAAAACCAAATACGAAACGAACCATATACGCAATGATAGCAAGTTTTGTTCAGCTGCAGATTCCATCTCTGCTCTTTGCAGATGATGTAGTCCTGTTGACATACTCATGCCGTGATCTTCAACTCTCAGTGGAGCGGTTCGCAGCCGAGTGTGAAGCAGCTGGGATGAGAATCAGCACCTCCAAACCTGAGGCCATGGTTTCAGTCGGGGAAGGGTGGATTGCTCTCTTTGGGTCGAGGTTCTGCCTCAAGTGGAGGACTAGTATCTTGGGGTTTTGTTCACGAGTGAGTGAAGAATGGAGCATGAGATTGACAGATTGGTGTGTCTGCAGTATTGTGGACTCTGTACTGATCCGTTATGGTGAAGAGGGAGCTGAGCTTTAAGGCGAACCTCTCTGTTCACCGGTCCTACCCTCACCTATGGCCACAAACTGCGGATGGTAAATGGTAAATGGTAAATGGAGCTTATATAGCGCTTTCCAGCCCCCTATGAGGGGCCCCAAAGCGCTTTACAATACCAACCATCCACCCATTCATACACACATTCATACACCGGTAGCGGCAGACTGCCATGCAAGGCGCTTTCCAGTCCTACCGGGAGCAACTCTGGGTTAAGTGTCTTGCCCAAGGACACAACGACACATGGTGTGGGGAACCGGGATTCGAACCGCCAATCTTCTGATCGGGGGACGACTGACATTACCACTATGCCACGGTTGCCCACTATAGGGATAGTGATAGAAAGAATGAGATTGTTGATACAAGCGGCTGAAATGAGTTTCCTCTGCAGGGTAGCTGAACTTTCCCTTAGCGATAGGGTGAGAAGTTCAGTTATCCGAGAGAGACTCCGAGTAGAACCGCTGCTCCTCCACATAAAGAGGAGCCAGATGAGGTGGTTAGGGCATCTGGTAACAATGCTTCCTGGGCGCCTTCCTACTGAGGCGCTTCGGGCATGTCCAACTGGAAGGAGACCTTGGGACCCACTGAAGAGACTACATCTCTCAGTTGGACTGGGGATGCCTTGGGGTCCACCCAGAAGAGCTGGAAGAGGTGACTGTGGAAGGAGATGTCTGGGCCTCCCTGCTCAAGCTGCTGCCCCGGCGACCCAACTTCGGAACAAGCAGGGGAGGGAGGGAGGGAGGTATCTATCTATCTATCTATCTATCTATCTATCTATCTATCTATCTATCTATCTATCTATCTATCTATCTATCTATCTATCTATCTATCTATCTATCTATCTATCTATCTATCTATCTATCTATCTATCTATCTATCTATCTATCTATCTATCTATCTATCTATCTATCTATCTATCTATCTATCTATCTATCTATCTATCTATCTATCTATCTATCTATCTATCTATCTATCTATCTATCTATCTATCTATCTATCTATCTATCTATCTATCTATCTATCTATCTATCTATCTATCTATCTATCTATCTATCTATCTATCTATCTATCTATCTATCTATCTATCTATCTATCTATCTATCTATCTATCCATCTATCCATCTATCTATCCATCCATCCATCCATCCATCCATCCATCCATCTTCTGCAAGGGTTTCCAAAGCGAGTGAACTTGCAGAAAATATTTGGCAATGTTTTTTACAACAGATGCCCTTCCTAACACAACCTGTGCTTGAACCTGCAACCTAGCGACAATGACCACCAAACTACCACGGCCATGCAATGAACATATTTGCATTGCTGAAATGCTGAAACTGAGCAGAAAGGAGCTGAAGGAAGGTGAACTTGGCACAAAGGATTTGGAGAAAAGTTCAACCAGAATAAAAGCTGAAATGATCAGTAAAAGGTTGTAAACAGAACAAAGGGTTTTAAGGATGTGACAAGAGCACTATTCAAATTTAACAAGGAAAAACGTGACCATCAAAGCTAAATATGTCAAAAAGTTAGAACTGCGCAAATACCAAATCATAGCAATACAGTTGAACGTTTTGATAAAGTTATTGTTGAAATAGCACAAAGACTGCAGAACGAGTTACGTGACGAAAAACAGAAATAAAAATAGAACTATAGTGTGACTGCTTAATACAGTAAGCATAAACACAATTAAAACGTTTTCTCATAAGCAGTAAATAACTTGATAATATGTTGCTACTGTAAATATATTCATGTACTACACACAGGTACATGTACAAACACACAGGGGAGCAGACTAGTATGCCAGATATATGCAAAGAAAGGAAGAGTAAACTTAATTTGGCCACCAAAAGATAAAAATGAAAACTGCAGTGAATAAAACCTTCCCACTGGGAGTGCTATCAGCAGGTTTACTGGAGTTCCATACAGCCAGTGTGCGCTCATGTGTATGCACGTATAGTTCTAGCATATGCATGTTATGCATACAGTTTGCACGTCTGAAACAGGTGCGCACACAGGGAGATGAATGTGTGTGGCTTGCTTCGAAGTGGGGGAGTGGAAGCATATGGAGCGTTATCCAAAAGCCCCCTCTTTTCCAATCGTCTCTCTCTTCCACTTCTCAGTTCTGTTCGCTTCCTTTCGTTCCCTCTCATGGTTTGATTTGAAGCAGAACTCAATTCCACACCCTGAGTGCTGTTGATAAGGCCCTCTGCTCGCTGCAGTCAGGCCCCAGAGAGGGCACAGCGTACCCGCAGAATGGCAGAAAATCAAATTCCTCGAGACAATGAGGTCCATTTGTAGAGTTAAGCTAGATGAAAGGCCCATATTTAGCCAGCCACTGTTTCAGTCACTATTTCCCTGTTTCCTATTGTTGTCTAGCGACAAACAGAAGCTTATTTAAGAGAAAGAAGAATATTTTATTAAGTATTTTGCCCTTATAACTGGCATATATGCCAGCTGAACATGCTGCAAGTCTCTTTGAAGGTTCCTATTGTACAGTAGTCCCTCGCTACATTGTGGTTTGTTTATCGCGGACTCTATTTCGGTTCTTCAAAATAACATTGGACATGACACACAATTGGCTGATTGATGGATGAGCCACACGATTGGTATGGATTTTTTTTTAACAATTTTTTTCAGTTATTTAGCACCTCTTGCACATTTGTGCAGCCCACACTGCAGGATAAACTCACTGCTGCAGCTGATCAGCTGTTCTCCAAGCAGAACTGAGAAGTGGGTGTGGCCACGAGTGCTTGCAGGTGGCAAAGAGCAGACGAGGCAGGGAGCTGAAATCATGACATTTTGTGCTCTTTTAGAGAGTTTAGAAACATTGTTTAGAATATTGCAAGAGTGTGGGAAGGGTTTAAAATGCCATATATATATATA
>JBBPBX010003510.1:40040-64730 GCA_038048925.1 Garcialebias charrua
ACCAGGGGAGTTTGGCAGTTAGCTTTTTTTATGACTCATTCGCTAAGACTGAGCACCAACAGGAGATTGACTCTAAAAATAAAGACCAGGCACCAGGAGCACTTCCTCTCATTCTATACATCTTGCAGCCTCTGAAGTACTGCACACGAAGAGTAAATAAATAAATAAATAAATAAAAAACTCTCTCAGTCTGGAATAAAAAATGTGCCACTTTTGAGCAACATTGATAACCTCGATGAATGTTTTGGTGTGTGTTTGGTGAGCATGGATTCCTTTTTCAGGACTTAATATGTTAAGAGCAGAAGCTTACAGCAGCATCGAATGCCGCATGGAAAGGTCAGGATGAGTGGAGACAATCTGAAAGGTCAGAGCCAAATCAAACATCTGGATCATTACACTTTACTCCATATTTGTTACATTTCTTTGGGAAAGTGTTCACCACCTTCAGTTCGGAGCCCCGCTGCCCTGATCAGGATGCTACAAGAAGGCCACAGACTTCTGCAGGCCTGCACCATCTCACTGACTAATTAATCTGCACAGCAATGAGCTTGATCCCTTCATGCAGCCGTTTCCATAGGAACTAAGTGATACGCAAGGCAGGCTGATAGCATGTTTAAAAAGAAGAAGTGAGATTACTCTAAAGCAAACTCAAAGGCCTAGATTCCTAGTTTTAAATGTGTTAATTTTATGTTTTTAACTGACAAAACTTGTTTTTGTCAAAACACAAAAGTAGCATAGTGCATAATATCGCAAGCGGTCACAAGCATGTGTTGTGAATGCCTCTTTGCTAAAACTGCAGCATATTTTACCTCAATATCTGTAAAATGTACTGAGTTACAGACATTTTGTGTTTTCTAAGTTGAGTTGGCTGCTGTGGCCACCTTGACTGGGCTTGGCTCCAAAAATTAATTTAGTTGTAAAGGCACATCTAGTGATTAATTCCTGTTTTTTTTTAAATTAAAATCTGTCCAATGGTTCTTGAAACATTTTGCTAACAGATGTGCATACACATAACCCAGATATGGGCAAACACATTTGTCCAGCATCATCTTTCAGCAGCAGGTGATAATCAAACTGGATTGTTTACCTCTGATCCTCTTTGGAAAGTCCATCAAAGTTCCGTTTGTTCATCATTTTTTTTGTTGAGACGTTTCATCCTTCATCCAAAGGACTTCGTCAGTCCGAGAAGTCACAGCAAACTTAGTCCCATAAGCAGCACATTCCCATAGCGGATTAATTAGTTTGCCGATGATGAGATGGTTTCTGGGGCCCTCTGGATGGTTTCTTTTTTGTTGCCGTTGTTGAGACATTTCGTCCTTCATCCAAAGGGCTTCATCAGTCCTTGGATTGATTATTATTGAAATACTGATGATTTATGAACTGTGATTTTTTTTTACCACTTTGGCTACCTCAGAGGAATTGATGGGGGAGAGGGCGGGCCCCAAAAAACATCTCATCACCAGCAAGCTGGTTGGTCCACTATGTGGATTTCCTGCTTGTGGGACTCAGTTTATTGTGGCTCCTTAGACTGATGAAGTCCTTTGAATGAAGGATGAAATGGCTCAACAAAAAAATTAATCGTCCAGATGACCTGACTGAACTTTGTTGGATTTTCTACCTCGATTATCGAGTATGAACTTTGACACTTTGAAAAGTCATTTTCTGAATATCTGTGTGGGTTTTGCTTCTTCTAGTTTGTCTTTCTTAAATGTACTTCTGAAGACAAAAGTTCTAACAAGGCAGGAAGTTTGAAAGCTCCTGCTTCATCATCATCATAGCGTCATCGTATAAATCTGGGAAAAGTGGCGTCATCTCAAAACAAATGAGAGAATAACCTGATGACAGTCTGCGTTGGAGCAACCCTTGTGACGCCTGTTGAATGTTAATTGAGCATCAGGGGAACCCTTCTCTTCTCTGAATGATGAAATACAAATTTGACTTCTCTCCAGACAATAATGAAGTGTCTCCGTCTCATTTCAAGTGAAAAAGGGGAGAATGTTAGAAATTCTGCATGCACGAGTACCTCTGTGTGTGCGTGTGCCGCGAGCACAGCACGGCCGGGTCGATACGGCCCTGGATTTCCCCGATCCGAGATCATTTCTCAAAGCTGTGTATTTTCCATCTGCGAGGCTAATGGCGGTCTCTGAGGCTCTATGATTTATCAAACCGAAAAGGTCACCACCACGAGCTGCAATTAATTCCGTCTTGCTTTTATTTGGTGCTGCTCAGGAGTGCTCGCTCCATCAGTGGCATATGTCATTACATGGTATGTCTCCGGGACAAGACCACAGGACGGACCGCTGCATGCTCAGCTATGCAGATGGGACTGCAGGCAACTGGGATGATCGGCCTTAATGCTCAACGATGTTTTGCATCTTTATTTTGTGTGGTTGTTACATTGTAATTTACCGGTAACTACGACGGTCATCAGACTCCAGAGTGAAACTCTTTATGGCTTTGAAGTGACTCGCATGCACAAAAGAAGACATGTCACGCGCAGCATGCTGCGACTACAGAAGTAAATATGAATGCTATGCGTGTTAGCACGCCATGTATTTATTGATTCTGAAGCTTTTGTGCAATCAGGGTCATCTGAGTACAAGTATTAGTCAACAAAGTTCTACTTACTGTGCTCGTTTTGTCCAACGTTTGTTTCTCATCCTGCTGTTTCACGGTTAAACCGACATAACTGCACTTATGAAATGGGAGCGATGTGCTGAAAGTAGAAACAAACTCAAGTATCGATCCCATGATTTTATCGATACGATCAGAAAAGATAAGATCGATCTGACACCAACGTTGGGATTATATGCTGCTGTAGATTTTCAGTCATCCAAGACATGGGAAACAAAACAAAATATAAATAAAATAAAAAAACATAAAAACAGGCAGTTGGATTCTGCTCTGCAGCTGAAGATGTTTCAAGTTCAGCTTTATTTTGAACGACCATGCTCTGAACAGAATGACACTGGTAGAAATATTATCAGTATTTGGATTGAGCCACATACCCCACTGACGTAAAAGCTGGATAAAATGTGGCATGAGGTCACTCTAAAAAAATGAGTGTAAAATACATATCCTAAGCTATATATCCCCAAAAAATAAAGTCAGAGTACTTTTATTAACATTGCACAAGTTTGCACCAGTACAGCGTGAATATGTACGCACAGTCATCCTGAAGGGGGCGAGTGTGTGAAGCTGCTGCTATCAGACCACATGAGACATCATATCACATTATGTTCTTCAGCGCGGCCTCTCCCATCCGTATCGGGATGAAGGTCAAAGGTGTGAAAACAAGGAAAGAACCATGAGGGTCACAGCGTTGGTATTAAAAAAAGATATATCACATTTTGTCTTTCATGACACCATATGAGACATCAGAAAAAACTATACCAGAAGCACATTTAAGACAATCACATGTTGCATTTTGAGACTGAGGCAGTGAGATTTCTGTCCATGAGACATTCCAGATAGCAAACAGTTCTGAGATGTAACCAGCCGGCCTCCAAAAACGCTCATAGAAAAGTTCTCCGGGGGGGGGGTAGCGGTAGGTGCAGCGGTTTGCCTCAGTAAAACGCGTCTCAGGAGAATTTTGATATCCAGCCTTTTCCCAGGCTGTTTAGGGTAAGTCAAACAAGGATTACAAATATTTTTCACTTCAGGCAGACTGTATAATTTCCTTCAGACTTGAGTCTAGGGCTGTGCGATATGACAATATATATAGTGGGGACGATAGAAACGTGTCTATCGTGCTACTTTCCTTCTATCGTCTCTATCGTGATAAATAAGAATAAAAAAATAATTGTCGCAAAGAAGCTTCATATGTGGTTTTGCGAGATGACGGCGCTGCTTTATGTTTGACGCACGCGCGGGTTTGCGACACATGCTTTACGTTGTTAAACTCGAGAGCAACAGAGCCGCAGGCGCATGAAGCCGGTGTCTCAACAAGGAGAAAACAGCTGCACAGGCAGCCCAAGAAGAATAACTTTTACCAAAAAGAGGGGGAAGCTCACCTTGTTAGCTTCCATTATTTCGCTCCGCTGAAACTCGGAGACAAAATGGGTCCAGAGGACACGAACCCAGAGTCCAACCGAGTCCGAACTCGGGTCCAGTTAACCAATACAAAACAGACCAGAGACACAACAGAACCGCAATCAAACGCAACGTTTTCTCTTTTCTGTTTCTTGCTTTGTTTACTCAAACTTCAGAGCGGATTTCTTCTTCGTGAGTTTCATTAGCAGCTGTTGTTTTACCGCCACCTGCAGGAAAAATTTGGACCAAAGTAGAAAAGGAGTTGTTTGTTTGTTTGTTAGTTTATTCATTTTATAATATGAAATACAACAATTAACGTATTCATAATAGAAAAAATAAAAAATAAAATGAAAGGTAGCAGATGAAGAATAAATCTTATTAAATCTGCTCCTTATTCATCTAATAACAGTTCAAACAATATTTTCTATAATAACAAAATAAGTAAATAACTCAGTCAATTTTCAATTCACATATATCACACATTAAATTAGATTCATTTATATTTTTTTAGCAATTCATTTTTTACCAGTTTCTTAAATACAAGGAATGATTTGGCTTCCTTAAAGGACAACACCCACCATGACAGTAACAATTCACCATATTGAACTATTACTGTAGTAGAATATTTCGTCTATTTTCATTTTTGCATTTGGGCCAGGCGAGGGTTAAAAAAAAAACAAAAAAACAACCGAGTCCCGAATGAATCCGGAAACGCGGCCGAAAAGTGTCGAAGTGTGGAGTGACTTTTGTCACGTCTCCACCCAGAAGGAAGGGATGAGTTTCCATGGAGGTTTATGAGAGTGAGAGTAAAACTGCATATTTCCTGGTGCATTTTTGTGTACAGCTGGACCAGTGCTCTGTTTTTATTTTTTATTTATTTTATAGACCTTTTTAATAAGATATAACACCGCTGCGACTGTTGCTGGCTGCTCTCCTCTCCTCTGCCCAGAGAGGAGCGAGCCGCGCGGCTTCTCCCGTCTTCTCCCTGGCTCCCCGTTCCGCTGCGTCAGCTTTGAAGTTCGTGCCGGGGCTCGGTTCTGTCCCAGCCTTGTTGCTGGAGCACGGGGAAGCACGGGAGAGCACGGGCGCGCGCTCAGAGCTCCGCGCCGCGGCTGCCTTTCTACTCCCGACCTGTCTGGTCAGGGGAGAGAATAAAAAGCCGATGCGGAAATTAATGAATTTGTCGCGATCAAGCGAATTAAACTAGTATGTCTACGTGGATGCTGCTCAGAATATGACAGACATCAGTGAGCAACCGCTTCTCTTTTTTTTTTCCTCTCTTAGAGCAGCGGTCGCAGAATCTTTAGTGATGTGAAAAGCCCATATTTGGAGAGGGGCAGATCTTCCCGGAGCTTCTGCTAAAATCTGCTATAAATCATGAAATAACACATTTTGCATTATTTCTCTACAATATAAATAAACGCTCCTGTATTATTTTTAAATAAACTAATAAATATTAATGGCGATGCAATTTGAAAACATGGTGGGTCATGGACTTTAACATTTGTCATTTGTCATTAAGTCATTCCATAATCGTACTCCTTGAATTAAGGTAGATCTTAGGTAGATCTAGTTTCTACTTTGGTCCAAATTTCCTTGTTCTTTTTGTTCACATTCTTATAATTGTAACTATCTGTAGTAAAATAATAAAATAAAAAAACTTTGGTCCAAATTTTTCCTGTACACACACACACACACATCGTGTTGTATATATCGTGATATATATCGTTATCGTGATATAAAAAAGTCCATATCGTGATATATGATTTTTTCCATATCGCCCAGCCCTACTTGAGTCCTGCTGGGCAACTCTGATATGGTCCCATTCGGGACTTTTTCCACTGATCCAAGCTGTGGCCCTTAGATGTTGACCAACAGCGTCCAGAGTCCCAATCCGAGCGGATGATCTGCGATCCTCAGAGATCGTGTTCACCTTCCGGATTAGCTTGTAAACAGCTGATTTCCGAGGTCACGGCGCAGATCAGATCGGGTGCTCCAGCATTAGGTCCTGCTGAATCTCTCCCTCATTTGCCGATAGGCCAGTGCTCCACAAAACGCCAAAAAAAGCAAAGCGCTGCCATCGTAACTCCAATTTAATCCAGATTCTTCACATTCCCTCAGAGCACACAGAGAGCGAGACGCTCACCATTCCATCGAATCCATGGCGTATCCTCTTGTTTCGTCTGCGGGGATGGGCCGGCTCCCCCGTGCCTTGCCTTTTGTTGAAATCTTTCAGTAGAGTTGATTGCCCATACCACCCAATCCATCTTAATCTTCGTTCGAGGTGCTTCATGAGAAGCTGCAGACAAGACAAGAAGCCGCAGCAGCAAGGGAGGGGGGAAGGACGGGGGAGGAAAGGACAGAAGCGACTGCCTCCTTCAGCTGCCAGAACAGAAGAGGTTAAGGTGTTTTTATCAGCCATCTTGGCATGCCACGAAGGCTGGGAGGAAAAGACTCCCGGTGCACACCCTCTCATGATACGGTTCATGAAGGGCGTGTTAAGGAAGAGACCCCCCAGTAGGACTTTGACCCCTGACTGGGACCTCCAGTTAGTCCTGAATGCTCTCTGTGAGCCTCCATTCGAACCTTTAAATGACATTAAGATAGATTTGCTATCCTATAAAACTGCTCTACTCCTGGCTCTTTGTTCAGCTAAATGTATGGATGACCTCCACGCTTTGTCGGTGCACCCAATGTGTACAAAGTTTGCCCCTGACGGGTCAAAGGTCACCCTACGACCTAACCCAGCATATATCCCAAAGGTTCTAACTTTGAATCCCAGAAGTCTGGACTTTGAACTCTCTTAATTTCCTCCTGCTCCTGTCCTCACTAAGGAACAGAGGAGGCTGAGAGCACTCTCCCCTGTTAGGACTTTAAGTGCTTACATCGTAAGAACAGCTGATTGGAGGAAAACAAACCAACTGTTTGTATGTTTTGCCAACCCGGCTGCGGGCAGGGCCCTGTCAAAGCGTCTATTTGATTCAATGCAAGAACGATTATTGTTAAAGTCTTTGTTAATCTGAAATTAATTAAAACGTTAGAAGCACCTTGTCCGCATCCGACTCGTAGACCAGGTGTTTGGCCTCGGCCTCAGCGTGGTCGTAGTCAATGGGCAGGATCCAGTCTTTGGTCTCCTCTTTATCCATCTTTCCATCTTTGTTTTTATCTCTGAACTCGGTGAACTGTTCCCTCTCCGTCTTTACCCATTCAGGTTCTGAGGCGTCTCCGTCCTGGTTGTACATGTCACCTGGAGAACAAGAGTATAAAGACAGAGGTGAAAATATTGCATTGAACAAACACTTTCTTTGTAAACTGTTGATGCTGTAGGATCTCACCGATGTACTCATCCAGGTCAATCAAACCATCTCCATTCTTGTCAATGTCTTCCATAGTTTCCTACAGAAAACAAAAACCCGACTGGCTGAGCAATGAAAAATATTAGTGAAGTGAGTTATCAGTCCGGGTGCGTCACTTACCAACACGACAATGTCCTTCATGTGGTCGTACTCCTCAGGATGAAGGAAAGCTGTGAACTCTTCCTTGTTGGCTTTCATATCATTGTCTTGGTCAGCCATTTTGAATCTCCTCTCATCACGAGCCATCATTTGTTTGTAGTTGAAACCATCCTCAGGATCAGTCTCGTCTGTTGATCCAAAGTCATAATTATTTTAAGCCTACGTCAAAGTTTAGCTACGTTATCTACACAATATATAGATTGAAACAACAGAAATACAACAGAAAATAGTCTGCAGCCATACCAATAACATATCCATATGTGGCATTCTTGTACTCTTCCCAGGACACCACCCCATCTCCGTTAAAGTCGTGGCTCTTCCACTGTCGATCCACGTCGTCATAGATCCACTTCTTCTGTGCATGTTTAATCCAATTTTTCATCTCCTCAGCGCTCACGTAGCCATCTTTATCTTCATCCATGCGTTCAACCAGCATTCTGCACACACACAAAACATGTTCAACATTTCTCTTTGAATAGCAAAGGTTAAGAGCAAAAATGCCAAAAACGGTATCAGTTTTAGACTAATAATATCCCATAATGTGAAGATGATGTTCCTACCCAAGCCTCTCTTTGCTCTCCTCTGGTGTGAGCTGGTCAAAAGACTTGGATTCTTCTTGACCCAAAAAGGCCTCGTGGTCATAGTCAAAGTTATCGTTATCATCGTGCTCAAGGTTACTGAGACGTTCATCGTGATGAACGCGATCCTTCTTCTCTGTGGGTTTGCTGGTGGCGTAAACCACACAGAGGGCAAAGCACATGACAAGTGGCCTCAACTCCATTTTACGTTTGTATGAACAATTCCTAAAACAGAAGATGCAAAAAAATATATTAGTCCAACAACCTTTCTTGTAAAGCTTTATGTAAACATAACAGCTGGATCAATACAGACTAAAGACGGTGAAGAGAAGTATTCACACTACAAGCAAATACCACAGCTATTGTTTATCCTATAACACTTCTGATATTTTGCAATACAGATCACTGTAGAACAGACACAATCCAAGTAACTCATTAAACAAATAATGTGAATTAAGGCTACACATAATGTCTGTTTAATACGAAAAGAGAAACTTGAGTGAAAAAGGGTCGATGCGAGTCGATGCGAAGGCTTTTAGTTAGACAAAGTTTTATAGATGTTTTTGCTGCATTTTATACATATCTATAAAATACATAATTTTTGCTATATTGTGATACTATTTGAAAAGTGCTACATAAATAAAGTTTACTTAAACTACTGCAAGAGGTGCAAAACCAGATTAAATACTGTAAATAACATTCTAAGAATGTGCCACGACACAAACTGAGTGACAGAATAGATAAGTACCAAAAAAGTACTCTATACAGTGTAGTAACTCTTCAAATGTATTACTTTAAAACCTTCAACTACATCCAAATAAATATACATTTACTTCTACCTACCTTATACATGATAACTATTGGAATAGCATCAAAACATCCTGCAGTACACATAATTTTGGTTGTACACACAACAAACGAGCTGATATAACAATTTAATTTCAGGTAAGTTAAAATTATCCACTCGTTTTACAACAGTCTGGGAGAAAATAACCTTCGTACTTGTCTCAAATTAGCCACCACTATCTCGACAACTTTAAAACAGTTGATGTAGAGTTAAATTAATTTACCCCACTGTCTTTAGTTTTAAATAAGCGGCTTTACAAAAATTTGTGACCGTTATTTTCTGTCCTGTTGACCCAGACTGGCTAACGCGGCACCGCTACTTCTATCCTCCGTCCTACAATTTTTCCGAGCTAACTCAAACAACGCAACTGTAATCCTAACCAAAACAAATACATTTCAAACCTCTTCAATTAGACGAGCGTTTCTTCTCACTTCTAGGATTTTCACCGCAATTTGCCAAGAAAACTCACCGGTGTCTAGGGAAGTTCGTCGTTGATGCTTTTTTTGGAGGGGTTTAGTCCCTCCCCCCGGAAACACACCCTTCTACTTCCTGTGCAAGAAAAAAAAAAACGATAACTGACCAATCAGGCTCCGAGGAGGGGAATGCGATGTCGCCATCTGATTGGTCCACATTTGAGGACAAGCGTTGATTGGATTGGCCGAGAACCGCCACGTCCTCAAAGGCACCAACATCGAGTTCATTCATAAACCTATACAGTACTGTACTATGAAGAAGAATTGTTCAACTTACAGCTTATTAAATGAATATGAAAGGACAAGATACTTACAATAACTACATTTATTTATAAAACATACAGAGTTTACATTTTTACAACAACAAAAAATCTACCATACAACAGAAATTCTATTAAAAATGTGAAAGCAAACAAGAGTACCGGTAATGTACAGGTACACAAAAATAAAACTACGTAATAAAAAAAGCACAACAATAAGTGTTCCAGTGATGCAAATATGTTTGGATTTTAAACAAATATTTTTGTATTTAAAAGAAAGGTTAAGGTTAAATTTGTTAAAAACATATCTGAATGGATTTTAATGAGTAATTGTATGAGATAAAGGAAGTTAAATGAGTTGTTCATTTTGTTTTGGTATTTAAAGAAATTGGTTGTTTGGTTTATTAGAGAATAAGGGGCAGATATAATAAGATTTTTTCTTCATCTGCCACCTTTCATTTTATATTTTGTTTTCCTTTTTCTTATTATATATGTTAATTGTTTTGTATTTTATTATAAAATGAATGAATGAATAAACTAAACTAATATCTGTAAGTTTTTATTTCTTAAATGAGAAAAAGCAAGCTGGTCAAAAACAACTCTTAAAAATAATAATAATAATAAAAATTAAAAAAGATATGCAAACAAGCCTTGGTGAACCATTGCTAAAAAAATTCCAATAGGCTGTGTGAAGTTTATTTAGGTCTTTTTTTTAAAGTAGATTTTAGCAGCAGTTTCCAATGTCTGGAGTTTTGCAAACACCAAATTTAAAATGTGTACAACAAAAACAAAATCCATCCATCCATCCATTTTCTTCCGCTTATCCGGGGTCGGGTCGCGGGGGTAGCAGCCTAAGTAGGGAGGCCCAGACTTCCCTCTCCCCAGCCACTTGGAGCAGCTCCTCTGGGGGAATCCCAAGGCGTTCCCAGGCCAGCCGAGAAACATAGTCCCTCCAGCGTGTCCTGGGTCTTCCTCTGGGTCTCCTCCCGGTGGGACATGCCCGGAACACCTCACCAGGGAGGCGTCCAGGAGGCATCCTAACCAGATGCCCGAGCCACCTCAACTGGCTCCTCTCGATGTGGAGAAGCAGCGGCTCTACTCCGAGTCCCTCCCGGATGACTGAGCTTCTCACCCTATCTCTAAGGGAGAGTCCAGCCACCCTGCGGAGAAAACTCATTTCAGCCGCTTGTATCCGAGATCTTGTTCTTTCGGTCATAACCCAAAGCTCATGACCATAGAAATAAAATACTCAGTGAAAATGAAAAGAACTATAAAGAACCTAATTACGTAAGATCCTCTAAAGACTACTTAAAATATTGTGCTATGTGGTCATCTAGTGTCTTAGGGGGAATTTATGATTCAACTAGAAGTGATTTTCTTCTATAATGCACTTTTCTAAAACATTAGGGAAGTCTGAGAGTGTCATTATCGAATGTTCCCATACAATGGCAAAGTTGGTTCTCTGTATTTAATCCATCACATGTGAGATACACCCAGGTGGTGCAGCTATGTAAGCTGCCAGGGAGAAAATAGGGATTAGGGGTCTTGGTCAGAGACACCACGACATGTGGCAATAGCTGGGAGTCTACCCGCGACTTTCTGGTCCCAGGTCGGCTGCCCTGCCTCTACCTCATCTCAGCCCCAACATTATTAGAAAATAGCAATGGCCTTCCATGATAAGATAAGTTACAATAATAATGTTCTCAATAGTTATGTAAAAATAAAAAGTTATTTTATATGAAGCTCAAATAAAAAAGCACTATATTCTCTAGAATTTGTTGCTTTAAAGAAACAACTAGGAAATAAATACTTCATTATTGCTATTGAACAGCATACATGTATATTTATAAACACCAGACCTTGAAACTTTTTACAGAGACACATGTCTTATCTTCATACTGAGAGGTTATAATCTATAAGGTCATCACATCTCAGCAGCTGAGTCCTCCATATCTTTGTTGTTGTCTATATTATCTTCTATCGCTACTTGTGCGCTGTCATTTTCTTTTTGTTTAGACGGATGAGTTGTGTCCTTCTGTTGACGATCACCTTCTTCTGTGGGAACAAAACAAATGGTCATACTTTAGGTTTTTAACAATGTGGTGCTAGGTTTATCGTTAGGCTGACGAAAAAAGACAGGTTGGATCAATCAATTAATAAAAATGTTGTTTATCTGCTTTATATCACAAAGAAGAAGCTGCAATTAAAAACACTTAGTTTTAGATAATGTAGAAAAAAATAAAAATAAAATTCTGACCTGTAACTGTTTCACCATCTTTCTTCTCAGCGAGGAAGATTCGTTGCATTGTCAGTTTTTTCATAGTGTGGCACACGTATTTGAGGTCTGAGCCACTGTTTGCTTTTCCTGCAGACACGTTAAAAAAAATGAAGAAAAAAAAAAACTACAAAGAAACAAAAAAAACAACAACCCTACAGTCATTTAGGTCTAAACGATATACGGTACTTTTAAAAAAATGCTGCAGACTCTCACCTTTTCGTGGTACCTCTTCGAAAACAACACAAGTTCCCAAGGCATCTGAAGCAAAAATAACAACATGGTACATGGTCAAAGTTATTTATTTATTTTATTAAATACATCCAGAATATGCAGCAACATCACAACTATAAACAAACTTGGGTAATCAAATCAGTGTCTGCTCAACCCCTTATAGTACAAGGCTTAGTTTAAAAAGGTCTTTACTGTTTGTTTGTACTTTTAGCCCAATATCTTAAGAACCAGTTGACAGATTTGATTTATTACCCGACACATGTCTATGACGTTTGGAATCAATCCCATTCAAAATGGCAGAGATGGCTATGGGGCCTTCACACACACACACAAAACTTTGACAAATAATTTTTAAAGATATGGAGTTTAAATTTGGTGTGGTAAAGTAGCTGAGAGTCATTCTCATCAAATAATCTGAGCACTACTAACTGTTATGAGCCGAGCAAAGAAACAATAAACACGGAGATAAAATGTGATTTAAACAATAATAATATTTATTTTAACATAAACAAAGGATTTTTGGTTTAAAGTGAACAGTACAGAACATTATTTTTTAAGGAAGTGACCCAAGATATTTAAAACTGTTAGCCGCCCTCACATGCACTAAAGGGAGAAGACAATCGAGTGAGATATGCTTTTAAGACTTTGCCATTAACTATTGAAATCAACTCTGTTAGCAAAATATCTAGTGAGCCACTGGACAAATTTGAAACTTACAGAAAGTTATTCATTGTGTGGAAATTTACATCAGAACGACATTAGGAGTCAACCTAATACAAGATGGCTGCCACAGCCATCAGTTTTCTTTACCCACTTTTCCTTTCTGGATCATTGGTCAGCTGATGTCTCTCTCCAGCAATCAATGTGCTAGAGGCGGGGTACACACCCTGGACGGGTCGCAAGTTCATCACAGGGCCACACAGAGACAACCAACCAATTCATGCTCTGACCCACACCTTAGAATTAGAGTAATCAAATAACCTAACATGTATGTTTTTAGTCTGTGAGAAGAAACTGGAACATTTGAAGAAAACCTGTGTGTGTGCAAAGGGAGAACATGCAAACTCCACCCAGAAAGGATCCAGGCTAGGAGGTGATCCTGCGACCTTCCTACTGAGATGCAACATCAAGTGTGCTGCCCTAATCTACTTTTGCCAAAACAAAAACGACTATAAATTACTCAAAACTGCACAGATTGGGGTAAAGTGTATGTGGTAGTTGCTGAGAGTCATTCTCATTGAGGCTGAGGCAGTCAACTTGAATTAAAACTGCTGTGAAAGGCAAAGGGTTATAACTATTCCTTCAAGGAATGCTAGGCCATTTTATATTTTTATTTTTTAGAGCTTTTCTAACAAAACACAAGTCTCGGTACAGTATTTATTTATTTTTAAAACAAACATGAAGGCCAATTTAAACTTATATGTACATTTTATGGCTTTTTAACTTTAATTTTGTTACAGTTTTAAAAATGCAAAACATTTAAGTCTTAAAAACGTTTTTTTTTTCTTTAAGTTATAAGCGTGAACATCATTACTGTACAGGTATATCATAATGGGTTTTAAAAATACAAGAGATGGTCTAGGTTGTATAAAGTTAAATGCTTTTATACAGAAAATAGTAAAGTTTAAAAAAATTATCATGTATGGCAAATGTTAGCTTAGTTACATATGTAGCTTCAATTATTTAAAACATTCATTTTCAGTGGTTTTAACTTACCTTCATAATCTCCAGCAAACACATACTGCCCAACCTGCATCATGGGCCTCTCACTGTCTATATCCTGTCACATTACAAATATATAAATGCAGTAGCCAGCATGTATAAACTCGTTGTGGTTTGCATCAGCTTTAATGCTAAATCACCTTAAACTCACCAGTATCTTGCATGAGCCTCGAAATTTAGTCAGAAAGTCACTGTTGAGGACTCCTGAAAGTTCCACCAGAACAAGCTGCTCCTGAACACAACACACAACATGGGATGCTGTGAACCAAAACTTAGTACAAAATAACTTTTTTTTTTTTTTAAACCACACATACAAACAAGTGTTCTGGTATTGATAAAAGAAGCAGAATACCCACATTTGGAAAAAGACAATATGCACAAGGTGGGAGATTATCATCATCCTTTTTTTAGTTTAGTTTAGTTTAGTCATTCATTTTATACAAATAAAACAATACAACATTTCACATCAAATAAAAATACAACACATAAATAAAATGAAGGGTGGCAGTAAGAAGAAAAAATCTTATTTTTAACTGCCCCCTCTTACATCCCATCAAATCAAACAACAATCAACTAACCAATAAAAAAACAAAAAACAAGTTGCCAAAAAAAAATATCGAACTACAAATCAACATACACAAATATAGTTCATTTATATCTTTGCAATAGTCCACCTTTTATCATTTTCTTAAATGTAATCATTGTTGCTGCATTTTTGACTTCAGTCTCCAAAACATTCCATAAGCCAATTCCTTGAATCGTGGTTGACCGACCCTTTAAACTTGTCCTGTATTGTGGTTTAATAAATACTTCTATTCCCTTAAGATTATAACAGCTTCGCCGTTTAACAAAATGCATTTGGATATTTACAGGCAATTGATTTTTATGAGCTCTATACATAACTAACAAGATATTATAATCCACCAAGTCCTGGAACTTCAACAATTTCAGTTGATCAAATAAGGTGTTAGATGGGTGACGATAATGTTTTCCTGTAATTATTCTAACAGCTCTTTTTTGTAGCAAAAAAATGGGCTCTGTAAATGTTTTACAAGCTTTCCCCCAAACAACAATGCAGTAAATTAAATGTGGAATAATAATTGTATTATACAACAAATACAGTGCTCTCTCATTCAACAAGTCCCTGACTCTGTATAATACAGCAATGGACTTAGCCATCTTTGTCCTAACAGAAGTTATGTGATTCTTCCATGTCAATTTATCATCAATAATAACGCCCAAAAACTTCACTTCATTGACACGACTGATTTCAGCACTATCAATCATAAATGGAACATCAACAGTTTTCGTTTTTTTACTAAATATCATATACTGGGTTTTATCTAAATTCAACGATAATTTATTTAGTTTAAACCAATTTTGAATTTTAACAAATTCCGTCGTCATCAATTCAAATAACTGTTCAATATCTTTACCAAAACAAAAGAAAGTGGTATCATCAGCAAACAATATACACCTAAGGAGTCCTGACACCTTTACCAAGTCATTTACATATAGAATAAACAGTTTTGGGCCAAGTACAGAACCCTGAGGGACTCCACAGGTAATATTGCAGAGGTCGGATCTTACATCATTTATCTGCACAAATTGTTTTCTATTTTTCAAATAACTAGATACCCACTGCAATGCTGGTCCTCTGATACCGTATTTACTCAATTTGTCAATGAGAATATCATGATCGATAGTATCGAAAGCTTTCTTTAAATCAACAAAAACACTTAAACAAGTTTGCTTTTGGCTTTTGCTTTTTAGGCATGCACACTTTAAAATGCAATGGGAACTTTGCTAAAAGGCGTGTATTTCAAAGGTAAAGCAAACCTAGTTGTTATACATTACTCAGAATATCGAAAAGGACAGATAAACCGGTCAAGCTGCCTTTGTTTTGATTAGCTAAGAGGCTAATCCTAGCTCTGGTATGTAAACAGACACGGGCACTGTTGCGATAAATACCTCTTCCTCCCATTCATCCTCCATTTTCTTTAAACTCCTGAAACGGCAAATTGATATCAATTAACAATTAAAATATCAACTAACACTTAAAATGTCTACAATAACCTAAATACAAAGGCTGCTATAATAAATTAAATCACTTCCGCGAATTGTACGGTGTCCGAGAGGAGACAGTAAGTTGCTGTGTCCAGCAGCGTGCAGTTAGATCTTTATCCATTAGAGGACGCTGTTGCTCGGTTTAGCAGTTAAATGTGAAACGTCCATAAAATAAAATTATCTATCTATCTATCTATCTATCTATCTATCTATCTATCTATCTATCTATCTATCTATCTATCTATCTATCTATCTATCTATCTATCTATCTATCTATCTATCTATCTATCTATCTATCTATCTATCTATCTATCTATCTATCTATCTATCTATCTATCTATCTATCTATCTATCTACAGTGTCTGTCTGTCTGTCTGTCTGTCTGAGGATTTAATCTGCCTTAATCTAGAGATTGTCTACCTGTAGGCACTCTCATCTACATCTAACATTAATAATATTATTGTCCTCCTGCAGCAGGCCACAGCCACAGTGATGGGATGATATGAAATGAGTCTAAATGAAAAAAGGTGATATTCTTTATTGAGCCCCCAAGGGAAAATTCATCTGTCAGAGGCAGAGGCTGCCAAAATAAAATGAAGCCGGCACATCAAACATATTTAAAAACAAACAAATAAATCATGACAACAATAAAAACAATAAGGGGAAACAGTCACACTAACAGGAGGAGGCCTGTTCATAAGTAGAATCAAAGCTCAGAGGACGATAATTGTTAGGAAAAAATACAAACACTTGAGATAAATAAAGAGCTTTGGAGCTTGTTTCATGAGAACAACAAAGCTTTGAGGCATGCCAATACTGTATATGTACAAGAAACTTATTGTTATACATATACCGGTAGTTTTTTTTAAGTCATCCAGTACCACCATTTTGATAAAAACTCAATTATTTTGTATATCTAAAAGATTAATTAATTTTTATTATTATTAATTTATGAATATTGTTTGTTTCACTATGCAATACTATTTATTAAATTATTTTTCAACTTTTCCATGAGTTTCTGACCTGCCTAAAATCAGCTGTTTGGTTTTTCAATTAGAAAGTCTTACAGGTTTTCCCATAACAATTCATCTGATGGATCAATTTGCAGAAAATAATAAACCTGCTCAGAAATAACACAAAATATCTAGGAAAAACAGGATATCAAATCTGTAATTGTTTCTGGCACACTTCATAGAGTACAACGTACATGTTTTTTTTTTAAAGCAACAAATGTCCACAAATGGCAAGTTTAACGAAATGATGGAATGAACAGCAAAAACGCTCGACGTGTTTAACACATAGTCAGCGTGTTAGCGGACTTCTCACGCAGAGATTTAGGAAACAAAGTCTTTTTGCTCCCCTTTCAAAATACCTACATTTTCCTCATTATTTTCACATTTTATTTCCATGCCTTTCTTGCATGACGTATATTCATCTATATAGGAAATGACATTTTTTTGCATGCATTAATGTACATGAGCAAAAAAATAATAATAAAAAATCTATTTGAAAATGTAAGCTTTTCCATTTTTTACACTGAATTAAAAAAACTAAAACATGGGGATCAACATTTCTTTCTCAACAATATCTGTTCGGATGCCTTGAAGCTGAGCAGGTGTGTGTTTGATGCTCAGAACCGAGTGTTTTGCGGCCTATAAATACCTGTATGAATGTAAAGCAGGCTGATGGCGGACGTGCTTCACCTTCAGAGAGAGTGAAAGGGAGAGATTTTAAATCAGAATCAGGCAAACCAAATTAAAGGGGGGGTGCAAATCCCCCATGAGCCTGCTCCCTCCCCATTTCTGCCCTATCATCTATCTCTGGACCATGGTGGGGTTGTCATGTCGACCAGCCCACAAGTTACTATGACAACGGCTCAAGGGGAAGCTCTTGCTAGTGAGGTTATTGCCTCCTTGGGGATGCAGAAAGGACAGGTGGAATGTGAGCACAGACAAAAGGACTTACAGACTCCTAAATGAAGCCAGAGGTCAAGTTGGATGATGTTAACTGTGTTTGTGTGTACACAAGTTGGTATTTATAACCACGCAGGCCGGACGCAGTGAGTGAGCTGTGGATGCAGCACAAAGTTTTCTCCATCCTGGACCTGGATGCAGCCTGCGCCTCTTACTGTACATGATGTATTACAGTCTCAGCTCGGTGCCATAACCTCGGGCAGTTAGGGGGTGGGTGCATGGGAGGGAGTGACATTAAGGACTCTCCGAGGTGTCAGATGGGTCCCCAGCTTCCCCCACATTTTGTCATATAAATGTCAAAAAGACAAGTTTGGAGTTGGGAAGGTTTTGGCTCTCCCTCTGCCTGGGGGGTATCACGGTGGTTAATTGCCCCATTAGCACTGACAGGGTAAATTGGTGGAAGGGCTAACTATATATTATACAGCGAAAACAACAAATTCCTGGCGCACACCTGAGGGCATGAAAGGTTTGGAAGAGAGCGAGAGAGGCAGGATGCATGTAAACACACAAGCTTTAATATTAGTAAAATATTACAATACAATATTTATCACTGGAAATTAATCCACTGCAACCGTCGCAAAGAGCATCACTGCACAGATGTGCGTTGAAATTTTAAATGGCAAAAACATATTTATTCTATTCTTTGTTTGACAAACGCATGCAGTTTATGAGATCAAATCCACTTGCCTTTTTCTTTTATTTGATATAATATTATACATATTCAGTAAATGCCATATTGAGTGAATTTATATGCTAAAGGCACTTAAAGATACGCATTGCAATGGTATGAAATTAAAAGAAAGGTTTTCTGGACTATGCAGTTTCAAAGAGTTTATTCCAGTGATTCGAAATGTGGGTGCTCACTGAATATAAACAAAGCACTTGTCTGAATCTCCACTGAAGCACGAGAGCTTGAGCCACACGACTGACCTATGGCTGTAATCTAAATACATGCATGGTGAAATCAGACGAGCAGAGAATCTTGGAGAAGGCGTTCAGGTGGAAATGGAAGTGAGACACTGCAGCAAAGATAAAGGCTCAGAGAAAAACTGTCCAGATTAGGTTTTGGTGATCAAGCAGCTTAAAGACAGTCTTTTATGAAACTTCTGACCACTTCGGCTGTCTCCATACAGGTACAAACAAACAAATAAATAAAGTGGTTGTTGGCATCCAGCATCATATTTTGCTTACATTTTTTTCCTATTTAAGAAAGCATCAACTACTAATATAATATGACAAAAACAAATATTGTGCAGATAAAGTTTTTTACTCGATAAAGAGTTTTTTGTCCAAGAGGGACCACCTGAATTCATTTTGTCTCTGGACTGTGGCCGCCGGACATTTTTATTTTTATTTATTTAGAGAAATGACCCTGTCTAAAAAAGCCAAGTCTGGTTCTCTGGAGATAAAAAAAAAAAACTCAACTCAACTCAAATGACCCTGCATGATTAGTAAAAGTGTCAAATGAGCAACAAAACAAAACTCCAGCTTTCCTGTTAAATTTTAATGTTGATTTCCTGTTTATTTAATCAAAACCCTACACACACAGAGAGACTGCTATAACGTTCAAATCATGTCCCCACTCCCTGTCTTCTGTCCCTAAAATGACTAATCGTGTCCGACTGTCTCCGCAGCCAAAACCAGAGAAAATCCGTGCGTAAAGACGCACAGAGCAGCCAGTGATTTATGGTGCTGATAACCTGCAGTCTTCGACAGAGGCCTCCGCCACATCATCACTTCAAACGTTGTCGAATCGTAAAATATTTATTGGATGTTTCAAGAACGAAAGACAAATCATTTGGCGCAACATTAATGAGGAGATGGAGGAATCTGTCTCGACGCACGTCCGCACGCAGGGAAAAAACATCCAATCAAAGCAAGAAAAATAAAAGCAATCATGTCATGATGGAGTTAAATAAAATATATACATAATAAAATGCATTAATATTTATGAGATTTAAAGAATATGGTGTTGTATTGCGGTTGTTTCACGCAGAAATGAGCTGTTGGAAGCACACAGATCAAGGCTGATCTGATTCTTCTTTAGGAAATTCTTTAATATTAATGGATATTCACATCATACTCCATCTTTTACATACAGTATTCATAAATTTAAAAAGTGACAATGTTGACAATTCTATTAGAGTAACTACATTTGCTTTTGCAGAAAAGGAAAGAAAAGGGGAAAAAGCAGCTTTCTCCTTGTAAATATATGGACGATGGGCAGTTTGATATTCACAATAGTATTATCATAACAAAAGGGCAGAGTTGGGAAGATGGACGGTCAAAGCCAAAGGGGAAAAAACAAAAGGTCCTCTGTGGTGGCAGACACAAGAACAGACACGTTATTTTAGCTTTTCACACATATTGTTTTTCTTTAGTCACAAAGACAAACAGCTAAACCACCCAGAGAATATTCACCTTTCATCTCAGTCCAGACAGAGGATAAGGACTGAGTCCCTTATTTAGAGTCTAAAATTAAATGCTCACAATTTGTTTTTAGATAGGCTATTTATATAAAACGTGATTTTTTTCCCCGTTAAGCACCAACTTTTATAATGACAATGGAAAATACTCAAATAAAATTAAGAAATAACCATAATTATAGTGGCTTCATTTCAAATCCAAAGCAAAGATCATTTTAAATAATCCGGTAGTCTAAACCCGGTCCTTTAGTGCCTGAGTGTTGGAGTCCTCCCTGAATCGCAGTCAAAACGTCGCATTTTGTCAAAGATGTCTGACATGTTCTCGTTTTTCAAATTGAAAAAAAAAAAAAAAATTTTTGTTTATTTTGACCCAATTTGTAGTGTTTTGATATGTATCTCATTTTAAAAAAAATCTGAAATTTGTCTTTATTTTCATGCAATTTTCAGGACGTCCCTAGTTTTTCATCTAAAAAAATCCTTTCTCAATATTTTAACAATAAAACCAGCAATAAATTTTACTTTTGATTATTAATATTCCATATTCCGTCTTCCTCTGCGTCTCAGCTCCCTCCCTCTCTCTCCTCCCTCCGCCTCTCGCGCTCTCTCTCCTAATCCTATTGATCCAAACCGGCTAATTAGCGGCGACTGCGCAATTACGCACATGCGCACTAGGCGCCATCTCAGCCATTTTTTGAAGGAAACTAATTAGCAGGAATACAGAGCCAAGTGTTTTTCCTCCCACAGTGATCAGAACTCATTCTACCTCTGGAGCTCGCGCAGACCCCTCCGTCCCCCCCTCACCCACCCACCCCCACCTTCTGTTTACTACAGCCTATATGTAGCTTTAATTACACAGTTGTTTGGTAACAACTTGGATCCCGCTGCTCCCTCTCTTCCTCCTCCTCGCTCTCTCGGTTTTTTTCTTCCTTCTTCTCCTCTTGCCCTTCTTGGCTCCGTAAAAAGAAGAAGGAATCACTCATGAGTGGAGACTCCACGCGAGTGTTTTGTGGACTAGCGGAGGTCTCGGCGCGCGGGGCTTTGTGCCAGAGTCGCTGCGGAAATGTAAGTGTGCCGTTTGTTTACCATGTTAGTGGAGCTGAAGGAAGCGAGGAGAGGGGGGAGGAGAGGAAGTGTGGGGGGGTGTTAGATCAACGCGGTTTGTTAGTCCTTAGCGGATTAAAGCTGTTTCTTGTTTTACGGTGAGTCACCTGTGGTTAGGGAACGCAAAGTGTTCCAGTGGGGCTGGATCGACTGTCAACAAAAGCAGAACTGACTGAGGTTTGACAAACACACAGGGACTGGGGTTTGACAAACACACAGGGACTGGGGTTTGAAACACACAGGGACTGGGGTTTGAAACACACAGGGACTGGGGTTTGAAACACACAGGGACTGGGGTTTGAAACACACAGGGACTGGGGTTTGAAACACACAGGGACTGGGGTTTGAAACACACAGGGACTGGGGTTTGAAACACACAGGGACTGGGGTTTGAAACACACAGGGACTGGGGTTTGAAACACACAGGGACTGGGGTTTGAAACACACAGGGACTGGGGTTTGAAACACACAGGGACTGGGGTTTGAAACACACAGGGACTGGGGTTTGAAACACACAGGGACTGGGGTTTGAAACACACAGGGACTGGGGTTTGAAACACACAGGGACTGGGGTTTGAAACACACAGGGACTGGGGTTTGAAACACACAGGGACTGGGGTTTGAAACACACAGGGACTGGGGTTTGAAACACACAGGGACTGGGGTTTGAAACACACAGGGACTGGGGTTTGACAAACACACAGGGACTGGGGTTTGAAACACACAGGGACTGGGGTTTGAAACACACAGGGACTGGGGTTTGAAACACACAGGGACTGGGGTTTGAAACACACAGGGACTGGGGTTTGAAACACACAGGGACTGGGGTTTGAAACACACAGGGACTGGGGTTTGAAACACACAGGGACTGGGGTTTGAAACACACAGGGACTGGGGTTTGAAACACACAGGGACTGGGGTTTGAAACACACAGGGACTGGGGTTTGAAACACACAGGGACTGGGGTTTGAAACACACAGGGACTGGGGTTTGAAACACACAGGGACTGGGGTTTGAAACACACAGGGACTGGGGTTTGAAACACACAGGGACTGGGGTTTGAAACACACAGGGACTGGGGTTTGAAACACACAGGGACTGGGGTTTGAAACACACAGGGACTGGGGTTTGAAACACACAGGGACTGGGGTTTGAAACACACAGGGACTGGGGTTTGAAACACACAGGGACTGGGGTTTGAAACACACAGGGACTGGGGTTTGAAACACACAGGGACTGGGGTTTGAAACACACAGGGACTGGGGTTTGAAACACACAGGGACTGGGGTTTGAAACACACAGGGACTGGGGTTTGAAACACACAGGGACTGGGGTTTGAAACACACAGGGACTGGGGTTTGAAACACACAGGGACTGGGGTTTGAAACACACAGGGACTGGGGTTTGAAACACACAGGGACTGGGGTTTGAAACACACAGGGACTGGGGTTTGAAACACACAGGGACTGGGGTTTGAAACACACAGGGACTGGGGTTTGAAACACACAGGGACTGGGGTTTGAAACACACAGGGACTGGGGTTTGAAACACACAGGGACTGGGGTTTGAAACACACAGGGACTGGGGTTTGAAACACACAGGGACTGGGGTTTGAAACACACAGGGACTGGGGTTTGAAACACACAGGGACTGGGGTTTGAAACACACAGGGACTGGGGTTTGAAACACACAGGGACTGGGGTTTGAAACACACAGGGACTGGGGTTTGAAACACATAGGGACTGGGGTTTGAAACACACAGGGACTGGGGGTGAACTGTTCACACCGCAGCCTGGTCAGGTTTTTATTTATTTATTATTCTAGCAAAACCTCGTTGCCATAGTCCTGGAAAAATGTAGAATATTTCTGTTACCTTAAGACTGGAGGAGGTTCTGGATCCACTGGGTCCTCTGGAAAAGCAGCTGCTTTGAAAAAAGATGGTCCCTTTTCCTGCTCGTGTCCAAGATAATAAACAAAAGGTGTAAAGTAAAGCCACACAACTCTTCGCAGTCTGCTTCTCATCCCTCCTCACACTCCTGCCTCTTCTTTCTATGCTACACACACACATAGAGACAGACACACAGACACACCAGCTATCTAGAAATCTTTTTTCCATTTTGAATGTATTTCATACATAACGTTGCAATAACAAACACGTTATACACATTAATAACACCAGCTGGGGAAAGCCTGTAATTGGCATGCTGGACTTGAGGTGTTCCGAGTTTGACTAATTGACGTAATCAGAATCGGTTGCACAAAAGGATGAGCTCTCATTAACACACACATGCACACACATCGTTAAATGATGGTTTCCCGCACTTGTGATCGATAGAGAGCCAGGAATGCTTGTATAAATAGTTACATTGCCGATAGACCCGGGTTATTGATTGCAGTGTAAATGAAAATCTTTATCAGATTAGAGGCCGTTCTCAGCTGCTGGCAGCTCGGCGCAGCCCCTCGGCACTCTCTGGCAGGACAGTGGACAGCTGCAGTGAGCAAGGGTCTGTGGCCTGTGACATAAACACAGTACATTAAAGCACTATCAGAGTGTCAATATGAGCCATATATCTCCAAGCTGCAGAGAAAAGGGGGTGGGGGTGGCCACAGAAGAGAGGGATGAAGGTGTTTAAGGAGGAGAAAGAAGGGGGGTTGGTTGAAGCAGAAGGTAAAAGGGTAGATTAAGGTCTCTCCTTGATTAAAAAAGGTCAGCAATGAGATTGTGAGACACACATCGGTAGAGTCAAATGGCATCCACCTGCCAGTCAGGAACCCGAGCTAATTTATTTTAGGTCTGTGATCATATGACATATTGTTTTAATTAGTTTCAAAATCTTTGAATAAAAATAATTGGTCATTCAATGATAAAATGTCATGACAATACAAAAGCAGACCCAGTGCTGTTGTACAGTATGCATGTTTCTTTAAACTCTTATTAGTGTTATGCATGTTTGCTTATGAGACATTCCAGAGATTATTTGTTATAATGCTTCATAGTGCTCATGTGCATGAGTTGTTAGTTGGAAAAATCATTTTACAAGATCAACACAGTACTGTATTAAACATTTTTACTAAAATGCACTACAACACCACAAACATGAATAGCCTTTTAAAATGACCACCCATTTAAATTACCAGACATATTTTAGAAGATTCACACAAGTATTCAGATTTATAAAAAAAAAAA
>JBBPBX010003510.1:66864-82055 GCA_038048925.1 Garcialebias charrua
CTGGAGTAGAGCCAGAGAAGGGTAGAAGTGAGCACATACCAGTACATAAATTGTGTTCAAGTTCAGAGCTAGTCGCTGGGAGACCAAAAACATGTCAAGGAAACTCTTTTTTTCCTGCTATATATTGAATGCAGAGGCAAATGAATTGCTCTAAACTGACGAGGAAGAGGATAAAAGTAAACAGCAGCTAAAAGGTTGCCTCTTTGTTAGTGTGCAGAGAGTTTCGACTCATTCAGCCGCTGCAGCTGGTGGACGACAGCTTCCATGTTTGCTTCAGACTGAACAGAGAGAAATGTGATGGCCTCTTTTGTGAACGCCGAGACACAAAACCAAATTCAGGCTTTAAAACCTCAAAGTGATGGGCTATCAGCTGTTGGATTCTCAGACCAACTCCAATATGTTTGTGTGGTGGTGGGGGAGATTCTGTCTGGTTGGACATGCAGCGCGATTATCAAAAGGTATGGACGATAGACCACATCACTGTTCAGATCAAAGGCTCCTTATCAAGAAACTTCCAACAAACGTAGTTTGTCCTATGTGGATCAATGAGCTTTTCTTAACCAGTGTATGTGAAAATGACTTCCTAGAGAAACGGTGCTACTTTAAACACAGATCTGCTGAGCTGGTGTGGTATTTGGTTTTAGAACGTTAGCATTAAACACCTTAAAACACCAGAAAACACCTGGAGGACCTTGTTGCCCGATTAAAACAGCTGATTTTAATAAATGGACATAAGTAAGTAAATAAACTTTATTATACAGGTGGTCCCCGACTTACGAGCGAGTTCCATTACTACGACTATCTCGTAAGACGAAATCTCGTAAATCGGGGATCACCTTTATATACCGCACGAGCCGCCACTGATACACGTACATGTACGGTAATGAACAGTTACCAAGCACTTCACCTATCCTAACACAGCTACATACTGTAATTAAAAAACAAAACACATACATAAAAATAATAATAATAATTTCTTACTTTGAGCTGCAGCTTGTCTCCGTCTGTTTGCATGTTAGCTCCTTGCACGTCCGAGCTCCGCAGCTTCGTGCAGCTCCGGTCCAAACTGTTTACAGGAAGGACTGTTAGTATGTTAACTCCATACATTTGGAGCCAGAAAAAGAGTTTAATAACTTACTGAAAGCCATTTCTCGGTGGTGTTCGTCCATCCAAACAAGCTGCCCGCGTTAGCTGATGTTAGCCCCCGCCATTAGGCCTGCGCTCGTTAGCATGTTAGCCCATCCAAAAAGGCTGTCGGCGTTGTTTCTCCACGTTAGCTCGGTGTCCCCGACATCTTAGGCTGCCAGGCGGACATTGAGGCGAGCTCCCGGCCGCCGCTCGTCGGCTCCGTGTCCCCCGATGGGGCGTCAGCATCCAACCTTGCATCCTACAGCAAGGCTTGTTAGAATGTTAGCTCGTTGCTACTCCGGTCTGGCTCGCTGTCTGCTGCTTCACGCAGTCAACAGTGTCGTTTTGCTTCGCCCATCCGTTCCTCCACAAAACCACCGTTCAGCTCCAGATCATGTATCCGAGCGCAGGAACCTCTGATTGGACAAAGCCGGCTGTCAAGGCTGGAGCTACGAGGCTGGAGCTAACTGGCTAAGGCTAAACTCGTGGGCACCGCCGAAAACTGACTGACTGCCAAAAACTGTCGGAAACTGACGCAAAACTTTGTAAATCGGCTTAAAAATTAAAAATTATGTTATTATAATAATAATACTTTATTTATAAAGCCATTTAAAACAACCACAGCTGCAACAAATTGCTGTACACATGAAATTAAGAACATTTAATCACACACACACAAAAAAAAAATATATACATATTTTTTTTTTCATATTTTTATTAAATATGATAGCTCGTAAATTCGGAACCTCGTAAGTCGATGTGCTCGTAAATCGGGGACCACCTGTATAGCACTTATCATGGATACAATCACAAAGTGCTTTACAAAAATACAAAACACGGGCTTAAAATAAAACAAAAATAATAACAGGCTGATAATAAAAACAATAAGAACAGCTGATAAAAACAGTAAATAAAACATTTAACTAAAAGCTTGTCTGAATAAAAGTGTCTTAAGCTGAGTTTTAAAGGAATCAACAGAGACGGTCACACAAAGAGACAAGGGCAGGGCATTCCACAGCCAGGGGGGCTACGGCTTGGAAGGACAGGTCACCCTGAGTTTTAAACCAGGTCTTAGGGACATTTAGAAGGTTCACTGCTGAAGAGCGAAGGGTGCGAGCTGGAGAATAAGGATCAGTATTTCAGTGATGTACTGGGGGGCCTGTCCATTTAAAACTCTAAAAGTCAAGACCAAAATGTTAAAATTAATTCTAAAGATGTGAGAGCATATCGGGTTAATCTAGTAATTCAAAGTGCGTTCTAATCAAAGAGCACACTCTTAAACTTTGATTTGTGTTTTTTTTTTTGTGTCTGACAGATGAGAATTTCATTCTCAAACACGACAGGCCCTTCCTGTTGTCGATGGCCAATCGTGGGAAGAACACCAACGGTTCACAGTTTTTCATGTGAGTGACCGTCACTATGAATAAACATAATGTATTTGTTCTATTCTGTTGCTTTTTCTTGGTGCACTTCCTCTGTAGTGAGCCTGCAGAGTAGGTAATGTCATTTCTCCCCTCTGTCTGTGTGCAGTTAGATTCAAAGTGCAGAGAAACATTGGATTCTTTCTTTTTTTTACCCACAAATGTGTTACATTTTTTCTCTTGCCGTT
This sequence comes from Garcialebias charrua, assembly GCA_038048925.1. NCBI lineage: Eukaryota > Metazoa > Chordata > Actinopteri > Cyprinodontiformes > Rivulidae > Garcialebias > Garcialebias charrua. Next base: position 69,602 of record JBBPBX010003510.1, read on the forward strand.
TTTGTGTAAAATTTACAGAAACTCTAGCATCCTGCTCTTCCAAGGTAATGTGTCTCAAAGGCTGTGTTTCTCTCTTTCTCTTTCTCCTGACTGCATAATTCTGTAGATCTTTATATTTTTTACAAATACAGTATTCTGCACATTACAGTGTTTCCTTGTGATGCATCTGACAACCTCAGAAATGGCTGAACTCGTGTTATTTGGTAGACAAACACAAAGTTATCACCATGAATTATTGTTTTTCTTTTTTCTTTTATGAATAGCAGTATATAAACAGTTAAAAGTGGAGATGTAGATGGACTTTTATTTTTGTAAGGGTTGATTGGATCACAAACACAATCGGGTCATTTGTCTCACTTTTGAGTGGTATTAAATTAAAATTTAAAGGGTTGTCAAAACTGATTTGAAATCAAGTATAAACTGGATCTACATGTCATTCTGTTATTTAGCCCTTTTTTTAAAGAGTTTTCCTGTAGCATCCTTATGTTTGTTATTTTTTTCTAATCGTCCACCCATTCTTTTCTTTTCGTTTTTCATGACTCCACCAACGTCACTGGTTGAATCCCGATTTGGTTTACTGGTGAATTCTATAAACAGCACAACAAAGATAGTGCCACACCTTGATGGGTAAGAAATTTCACCTTCACTGTGACAATATAAAGCCATCTTGAACACGCTAAGAAGCAGTAAACCATCTTCCTGGGACTTCTGAAATGAGCTTAAAAGAAAATAGCTTTTAAACTGGCTATGCAAAAGCACATTGGTACTGTAGTTTGGTTGTATTTTGACTGCAAGGTGTCACCAAAAATTGAGCAGATTTAAAGAAAATTCACTCATCTGTCTCCTTTTAGGATAATTTTTCAAGAGGAAATAATAAATCGGCAATGAATACTGCACATTTTTTATATTTTAGGTACAAACTTACTTTTGAAAGGTTACCAATTTTAACTTCAAATTATTGACAGCAGCTTTAGATTAGTGGCGAATCTGAGCTTTACCGCTACCAGGTCGTGCAATCTGTGGTTAAGGGAACACATTTCTTTTGCTCCTGCGCAGCATCGACGTCGTCTTTGGCCAGGCCATCTCCGGCTTTGAGGTGATAAAGAAGATCGAGCGGCTGAAGACCGATTCATCAAGCAGACCATACGCTGACGTGAGAGTGGTGGACTGTGGACAGCTGATCACAAAGTCCGCCAACGATGGTAGGTCTAGCGTGGGCCTTTATTTATTTATTTCATCCATCCATCCATTGTCTTCCGCTTATCCGGGGTCGGGTCGCGGGGGTAGCAGCCTAAGTAGGGAGGCCCAGACTTCCCTCTCCCCAGCCACTTGGAGCAGCTCCTCTGGGGGAATCCCAAGGCGTTCCCAGGCCAGCCGAGAAACATAGTCCCTCCAGCGTGTCCTGGGTCTTCCTCTGGGTCTCCTCCCGGTGGGACATGCCCGGAACACCTCACCAGGGAGGCGTCCAGGAGGCATCCTAACCAGATGCCCGAGCCACCTCAACTGGCTCCTCTCGATGTGGAGAAGCAGCGGCTCTACTCCGAGTCCCTCCCGGATGACTGAGCTTCTCACCCTATCTCTAAGGGAGAGTCCAGACACCCTGCGGAGAAAACTCATTTCAGCCGCTTGTATCCGAGATCTTGTTCTTTCGGTCACAACCCAAAGCTCATGACCATAGATGAGGGTGGGAACGTAGATCGATCGGTAAATTGAGAGCTTTGCCTTTTGACTCAGCTCTCTCTTCACCACGACAGACCGGTACAGCGCCCGCTTCACTGCGGACGCTGCACCTATCCGCCTATCGATCTCACGCTCCAGTTTTCCCTCATTCGTGAACAAGACCCGAGATACTTAAACTCCTCCACTTGGGGCAGGACCTCCTCCCCGACCCGGAGAGGGCATGCTACCCTTTTCCGGCTCAAGACCATGGCCTCGGATTTGGAGTAGCTGATCCTCATCCCGGCCGCATCACACTCGGCTGCAAACCGCTCCAGTGAAAGTTGTAGATCACGACCTGATGAAGCCAATAGGACCACATCATCTACAAAAAACAGAGAAGCGATTCTAATGGTGTGCTCACACCGAGCAGCGTTTTTACCTCCAAAGCTTCCAGCCTCCATGTAAAGTCAATGGTGGACGCACTTCCAGGCACCTCCTGGCGTCTGGCGTCAGGTCGCGTGCGTGTTGAGCGTGCTGAGTAGCGTTTTTTCGTGCACGTGAACCGGCTTCCACCTCCAAACCGAGCATTCAACATGTTGAAGATTTCGCGGTTCAAACTTTCAAACGCCGCTCAACTCCACCTGATTGGTTGGTGTGTCAACCAATCAGGGAGAGTCGGGGGGCAGAAGAGAGGGGGCAGTGGGAGAGTCCCTATGTGACGCGGAAACGAGGGTGCGCGCGCACTATGTGACGTATTGTTTGTCGGAAAAAAAAAAGAAAAGACTCGCGAGCTCGTGGACTATGGAAGAGAAACTCATTGTAGCTGTGTGTTCGCGACAATTCCTTCACGACCAGTCAAGTCTGCTCGACAGAGACGGAAATAAAAGGCTCCTCGCCGGTAAGCTCCTCCCACACCCCGTCGCCACAGCAACGAAGCCGCCGCAACACTACAGTTTGGACAACACTGGGTAGCGCGTCCACTTCCGTGCGTGAGGAGCGTTTTCGGAGGTAAAAACGCTGCTCGGTGTGACCACACCATAAGGCCACCAAAACGGATCCTCTCAACACCTTGGCTGCGCCTAGAAATTCTGTCCATAAAAGTTATGAACAGAATCGGTGACAAAGGGCAACCTTGGCGGAGTCCAACTCTCACTGGAAACGAGCCTGACTTACTGCCGGCAATGCGGACCAAGCTCTGACACCGGTCGTACAGGGACCTAACAGCCCATATCAATGGGCCTGGTACCCCATACTCCCGGAGTACCCCCCACAGAACCCCCCGAGGGACGCGGTCGAATGCCTTCTCCAAGTCCACAAAGCACATGTAAACTGGTTGGGCAAACTCCCACGCACCCTCCAGGACCCTGCTGAGGGTGTAGAGCTGGTCCAGTGTTCCACGACCAGCACGAAAACCACACTGCTCCTCCTGAATCCGAGGTTCGACTATCCGACGGACCCTCCTCTCCAGAACCCCTGAATAGACCTTACCAGGGAGGCTTAAGAGTGTGATCCCCCTATAGTTGGAACACACCCTACGGTCCCCCTTTTTGAATAGGGGAACCACCACCCCAGTCTGCCAATCCAGGGGAACTACCCCCGATGTCCACGCGATATTGCAGAGTCGCGTAAGCTAATACAACCCCAAAACATCCAGAGCCCTATTTATTTATTTATTTAGTGTGCATTACTCCAGTGGCTCCTAACCCTGGTCCTTGAGGAACACCATTCTGCATGGTTTAGTTGCTTCTCTGCTCACAGTAATTGCAGCTCTTCGTTTTAGCTTCTCATTTATTATTTCACCGTTGGCAAAACTGTTCAGGTCACAGTGTTTCCCCTACCATTATACAAGGAGGATGCCCTGCCCTGTCAACAGAACCGAGCGCCCTGCCTACCGGGGGCCAGCTTCACTCAGCTGAACTGTCCCCCTGTCGACAACTGCTAGCACTAGGGCTGAACAATTAATTGCATTTGCAATAATATCGCAATATGATAAAATGAGATTTTCTAATCGCGAAGGCTGCAATTTGACTGGTCATGTGACACAAATCTTTATCAACACTTTAAAAAAACACCACTGACATTTACGATGGTTGCATGGCTAGAATGACAACAACCAGTGCTTCAACTTCAAGTAAGCAAAGTATCAGCCGACAGGGATCACTGACCGAACTGTTTGAACTTCAAACAGTAATCTTTTTATACCTAATTTTTTATATTTATTTATTAACTGTCATGTGAAATTCAGGCAGTAGTTACTTCCTATCTTGTTTATGAAACAAGAAAAAAAAGAAATGGTGAAAAGAAAAGGCATAGATTTGTTTGCTTTATTGTAATCTCTGCTTTAAATAAATCTGACATTGTTCATTATAAAACAGATTGATTTATTGCTTCTGTTTGTTGAAAAATACTTGAAGATATTTAATAAAGAATCGCGTTTTAAATCGCAATTGCAATTTATAGAAAGAAAATGCAATTAGATTATTTTCCAAAATCGTTAAGCCCTAGCTAGCACTGATGTAGCGCTAAGCTAGCAGCATGCAATACAGACGTGCTAGCTCAAAAGTTACAGAGGTAGCGCTTTGTCCCACCTTAGTTTTTTTTATCATCTTTAAGCTAATTTGTTCTTGTTTGTAAGATAAAGTAAAGTTAAAGAAAAAGAAAAGATAACTAAAGTTTAGTCTCTAATTTTTGTAATAGGTTTTGAACAAAATTAAATCAACTTTGAAGCCCTCCTGACATTTGAATGTTCCATTTTTATTTCTGCCGAACAACAGATGCATTTTGTAAGTATTATTTTTTATTTCAGTTGTGCTCATTCTTTTGTAATTTTACTTTCAGTGCTTGAAGGCAAGCGGAAAAGAGCCTCCCTTAACTCGGGTGACTCGTCCTCCCACTCGTCAGTGGAGTCTGAAGGTGAATCAGAACAAAAGCTCAAACATCAAAAGAACAAAGCACATGCAAAAGTTAAACAGTCTATAAAGAAAAGAAAAGTGGGGAAAAGGAAGATAAATATTCTTCCTTCTGAGCAAAGGTATTCTTTTGTCTTTATCAAAGTGACGTTTAACCATTTCTATTGTGAATACTCTCATTGAGCGAAACGCATTGTTACAGTTCTCCAGGACCTGCAGAGAAAGAGATGGAAAATAATGAAGCTGAAGAAGAGAAGGAGCCAGGCGGGAAGAGGGAGAAGCCTGTCGTGCGACCGGAGGAAATCCCACCTGTGCCAGAGAACCGCTTCCTGCTGCGACGGGACATGCCCTCTCAGGAAATTAAAGCTGACGTGTCCGTAATCAAAGATACCATCACGTACTGTACACATCGAACAGTTTACAGATCAATAACTATAATATTGGGTTGAATATGACCTAATGTTTTAACTTATTCTTGTGTTTTCAGTCTTGAGAAAGAAACAACTACTGGTACTCTTTCAGCTGACCAGAAACCAGCCATATCGAAATCTGGACGGAAAATCAGAGGCAGAGGCACAATTGTATGTTCACTTATCTAATAAGATCAGATATTTAACACTTCACAAGTGCTGTCTTAATTTGAAGGTCTTTAATGACATTTTCATAGCCATGGACGCAGGTGATTCTATGCTCCTTGTCTTACTGGACCTTACATCTGCTTTTGACACCATCGACCATGAGATCCTCATTTCTAGGCTGGAGCAGTGGGTGGGCATCACAGGGTCAGCTCTCAAATGGTTTAGATCCTGCCTCTCTGACAGAACCTTTTGTGTCAACGTTAAGGATTTTAGTTAATCATTGGCATCTCTTCAGTGGGGGTTACCACAGGGGTCCATCCTTGGTCCTCTTCTCTTTTCTTTATACCTGCTGCCACCAGGTGCCATTTTCTGTAAACATCACATTCCCATTCATTTCATTTCCCTACGCTGATTGTCACATTTACTTTCCTCTGAAGCACACTGATGCACATTCTGTTCATCTTCTTCTTGACAGCCTGGTTGACATCAGGGACTGGATGGCTTTAAATTTCTTAAGTTTCAATGAAAAGAAGACTGAAGTTATGTTGTTTTCCTCCTAATGGCACGATCAAGAACCACGGTATTGACCTTTCCTCTCTAGCCCCATTGGAGAAACAAGACAAGTACGGTACTCGCTAGTCTGGGAGTGAAAATGGACCCTTCAATGAAACTTAACAGTCATACAAACATGATTGTTAAACCCTGTTTTTTTTCCAGCAGACTATCTAAACCAAAGCTCATACTGTCCAAAAACAACCTAGAGACTGTATTACATGCATTCATAACGTCATCCAGGCTCGATTACTGCAATGTACTTCTGTTTGGAATCAGTCAGACCTCCAATGCACGTTTACAACTGGTCCAAAATGCTGCAGCATGATTTTTTTAACTGGCACATTACACCAGTTCTGGCCTCCCTGCACTGGCTCCCCAGTCACTTTCGAATTCAGTTTTCTGTATGTTTTCAAATTTCTGAACATTACTGCCCGCTCTTATCATGCTGATCTGCTGCAGCCATATGTCCCACAGTGACTTCTTTGGTCAGCAGATCAGATGCTCCTATTGGTTCCAGGAACCCGCCTTAAGCTCAGAGGTGACAGGACCTTCTCTGTTGCAGGTCTAATACTGTGGAACGAGTTACCACTACGTCAGGCAGACTCCCACTCTCGCTGTTTTTAAGTCTAGCTTAAAAACCCACTTTTCTTCTCTGGCTTTTGACGCTGTGTGATTTGTCTGTATTTTACAATGTTAATCTTTTAGTTATTATCTTTTTCCATATGGATCTATGTTTTTATGCTGTGTCCTTTGCTTGTTTGTTTTTGCTGTACAGCACTTTTGTTGGCCTTGCTGCTGTTTTAAGTGCTTTATAAATAAAGTGGTATGGCATTTGTTTTAATCAGTATACTGTAGTAGGGAAAGTATATTCTGGCTAAACCGTTAGCTTTCGGCACAAGTGCAAATATCATGACCAGTTTACTTCCTTTTCAGCGATATCACACACCCACAAGATCTAAGTCACGTTCTGCATCTGTTGAGGAGCGTGGAAGCAGCGAAACTCCGCCACACTGGAAAGAAGAAATGAAGAGGACCAAAAATTATCAACCTCCAAGCACGGAGAGGTGGAGCAAAGGAGACAAGTAGGTTTTTTTTTTTGTTGACCTTCTACCTTTTTAGTATCAGTTTCTCTTCAGTTTCCTTCATACTTCTTTTGAATTGCCAGACTGGACGATCATTCAAGCAGATGGGAGGACAGAAGCAACTCAGCACGGTCCCAGTCAGGAGAGCCCTCCTCAGACCACAGCTGTGAGAGGTCCAGCCTGCACCATCAGAAGGAAAAAGAGAAGAAGAAAGCTAAACACAAGAAGAAGAGCAAAAAACAGAAACATGGCAAGAAGAAGAGCTCTAAGAACAAACCTCAGGAGCATTTTATGTCAGGAGGTGAAAGGTCATCTTTAGAGAGGAAGTCTGGAAGATCTCGTTCACCGACTCGCTCTCCAAGTTTGCATCACTCTCGGAAACGACAGCGATCCTCGCCGTCCAACTCCAGGTCCTACACGAGCAGCCGATCCAGATCTCGAGGAAGGTACAGGTCCTATTCAAGATCTAGAAGCCGCTCTGGGTCGAGAAGTCTATATTTAACTAGATCCAGATCGCCGTCCTTTTCTCGGTCTCGATCAAGATCAAGAAACAGATCCAGGTGTAAGTCCAGATCAAGGTCAAGATCCAGATCCACCTCAACTTCTAGGTCTGAGTCTAGAAAAAGGAGCAAAACCAGATCTCCAAAGAAGAGGAAAATTGCCAAGCACAAACAAGATGTCACAGCGAATGTGAAGCTCCCAGAAAACAAAATCACTACTGTCCCCAAACTGCCAATAGTGCCAGAACCTGAAAGGATCCCTGTCATCCCAATGAGTGACAGTCCACCTCCCTCTCGCTGGAAACCGGGACAAAAACCCTGGAAGTCCTCCTACAGTCACATCCAAGAAATCAAAGCTAAAGTAGCGCCCACTAAGCCTGCTGCTGTTGCACCGGCGGCGGAAATCATCACAGAAAAAGCTTCAGTTACACAGAAATCTGTCCCAGAGGGCTCTCGGGACCACAAAGCACACGAACCTGCACAGCGTTCGCGCAGCAGGTCGTCCAGAAGCAAGTCCTACAGTCGCTCCAGGAGCAAAAGCTCTAGTAGGTCCAGGTCAAGATCATCTCACAGGGACAAGAGCAGATCATCGTCCCGCAACAGGTCCGAACCTGAAGTTGACCAGAAGACAAGTAGCAACAAGGAGAAGTCACTGGAAAAGGAATGGAAGGAGTATTACAGCACCCTGACTAGGATACAAAATTTAGACAAGTGTTTGTCTCTTAGTAATAGTGGAGACGGTCTCACAGGGTTGGAGAAGGGATCAGGCAGTGAGATGAGTCATGATGTCATCGGCTCTTTAGAGACAATAAAAGACAGAGGCAACTCGCAGGATCCTGAGACAGTATACTCCAACCCACTGCTAACAGAGAGCTTTAATAGCTGGTCTGAACTGGATAGTGACAGTGAACAGGTGAGCCAAAGCACTGGTACTGTCCCAATAAAAATGCAGAAACAAGACGTTCAGTCCAGTGAATTTCCAGACAAGAAGTTGTCCTCTCTCACTGGATGGAATTCAGACAGCGACGCTGAGAAAATAACCGGCAGGACAGTAACAATATATGAAAAAGAGGAAGGAGAGGCTAGTTCTGAATCCGATAACGAGACTTTAAAAAGGACGTTGGAAGCATCTTTATCATGGAAGATTGCTGCTGCAGCTGCTGTATCTTCCTCCTCTTCTTCAGATCCGACACTTGGAAGTCCCAAGAAGGTAGAGCCAGAAAAGCACAAGAGTAAGAAGAAAGCCAAACGGAAGCATAAACACAAGAAGAGAAGCGAAAATAAGGCCAGTTCTCATCAAAGTAAGGTCAAGGCTAAGAAATCCAAGAGAAAACACCAGAAGCTGAAGGAGACGTTTCACTGGCAGCCTCCTTTGGAGTTTGAAGAAGAGGAAGAGGATGAACCTAAAGTGGAGAGACATAGTCCTGTTGGCGTTAAAGACAATTATGTTGAGATGAGCAAAAATGATCCGTATCCCCCTAAAGAAGAAGAAAGGAGGCAACAGAGATTAAAAGAAGGCAGCAACAAAAACACCAAACACTCTGAGCCTCGCCAACATTCATCCAACAGTAACAGTGCATCCAAAGTCAAGGTGCCGGAAAGACTCGAAGACATGGTCATTTGTACTCCGGAGCACAGTGTTGACATTATTGAAACTCCATTCGCACAGGATCTTTACAGCAACACTTCTGGATTCACCTTAAAATCTCCCTCGGAGTCTTCAGAAATGGCCAGCGGCGGTGGCGCTTTGCTTCAGCGCAAAGAAAATCCAGCTGCTTCTTCCACAAGAGCTGCCGGACAGAAAGACGAAGCAACCAAGCCTGCAATACATTTCAAATGGAAGCCACTGAAAGGAACGTCCGCTCCACAGAACCTGCACTTTCCACCTGTCGCCGTGAAGAACGCCCAAACTCAACAGAGCCAGACGCACAACGCGCGTGCAGTGAGGATGGAGATAAAGAGCAAGAGCCGGGTGCGACCGGGCTCTCTGTTCGATGAGGTTCGTAAGACCGCCAAGCTCCACCAGAGGCCTAGGAACCAGGAGAGCTCGAGCGAAGAAAAGTCACCTTCTGTGGGGAAGACGTCTCGCACGCACTCCCCGAAGAAGTCCGGGTCTCTGCCAAGGAAGTCCCGCTCAGCGTCCAGTCACTCCTACAGCAGGTCCAGAAGCCGATCCCGCAGCTCTACCTACTCCTCCAGGTAAAGGGAAAAGAGCACAGATCGATATCAGAATCTGAATTCGTCTTCCCGACGTTTAGTTTGAGTCACTTCTGTCTTTTTTTCACGTCGCTCTTTAAGAAGCCGCAGCAGAAGTCGAAGGAGACATCGGAGGAGAAGATCTCATTCTCGCAGCAGCAGCTACAGGAGTCACAGGTACACTAATTTAACAAGTCCAGGGAGAATCAAAGAATTCAATTGAAATGGTCCCACTGGAAGAAAAAGAACAAACCTGACTTGATACTAAAGCGTTAGGCTCGTTCTTTTTATGATTTATTAAAACCATCTTCATAACCTTCCCAAAACTTGTTAACAACCTTCCTCTCAGAATGTCATTTATCTAATATTGTCTAAAAAGTTGTTTTAATTTTTCTTCTCATCAGTCGGACGTTTAGTAGAAGCCCTTCGAGAAGCCATTCGTATAAACACCATAGAAGGTCAAGGTATGTGAAGCTTTTCATGCAAATTCAAATGTTTTATTTATGCGAAGATAACTAAACATTTATCATTAATAAGAGCCTAAAACCTTGACCCTAATTACAGTATATAAAAACAGTGGCTGCAGAAGAGACCAGAAGTTTTTCTTTAATGGAAATAAAAACGTTTAAAATATCACAAAAGGTTTTACAAAGTACTTAAGTCTAAAGAAAACCCTCATATTTCCTTTTGTGTGCATGTTGTACTTAAATTGCATATGTAACTTTTTCAGCAAAAAGTTGTTTTTGTAACTAATCTATATCTGCACACTCAACTGTAACAGGCAGCAACAAATAACAAGCCTATAATTAAGATTGATCTAAATTACAGAGTAAAACAGCTGAAATTGGCAACAAAAACAAACATGCTGAAACGAAGCTGAAATGGAAGAACAAGCCTAAATTAGCAGATGGAAGTAGAAAGAACACATATTTGCTTTCTTCTGTTTAAATAAGCAGAAATTAGCACAAAATTAGCTTAAAAAAGAGGCTGAAATTAGCAAAAGGTATCTGAAAAGACAGAAAGAAGGTTAAACTACCAGAAGTACCGGTAAGCAGAAAGCGATAAAATTACAGTATTTTCTGGTGTATAGGTCGCACTGGTGTATAGGTCGCACCTACGTTTAGCTCTGCTGCAAATGTCTGCCACAGGAGCGCACAGCAAGGCTTTTAAGAAGATTAACACTTAAAAACAATTATTTGTTTGATAAAAATTATAGCAAATATATGTCTGAGCTGAACTTTTCCTTAATAAATGAACGTAATTGTGAAATGAGCTGGATTTAAAGATTTGTTTCACCGAAAGTGATAACAAGCCATATATAGGTCGCACCTGAGTATAGGTCGCAGGCCTTGAAAAAATCATAAAAAGGTGTGACCTATACACCGGAAAATACGGTAGCTATATGAAAAAAGGTGGAATTAGCTGAAAACGCTAAAAATGAACATACAAATAGCTAAATAATAGCTGAAATAGCAGGAAAAGTTTAAACTAGCTGAAAAAAGCTGAAAGAAACAGAACAAGCTTAAATTATCAGAAATCGGCTAATTAGGCTGAAATTACGGTAGCAGAAATTGCCATGAAATACGTGAATTTATCTGAAAACAGCTGAAATTGGCTAAAAATGCTAAAAAGTTAGATCAAGCTTAAATTAGCGGAAGAAAGCAGAAAGCCGTTTGCCAAATTAGGCTGAAAAGAAGCTGAAATTAGCACAACATTTTGAAATTATCTGAAAATAGCTGAAATAAGAAGAAAAAAAAGTCTGAAAAGTAGAAGCTTAAGTTACCAGATGGAAGTGGAGCACGTTTTTTGCTGAATTAGGCTGGAAAAAATTTAAATGGGTGCAAAAAATATGGAATTAGCCAAAAAAAAGCTCAAATTAGCATAAAACGGCTAAATAGTTGCTGAAATAGCACAAAAAGCTGAAACTTGCAAAAATAACCTGAAAGGAGCATAACAAGCTGAAATTAGCAGAAAGAAGTTAGAAGAAGCACACAAATGTTGTAGTTAGCAGAAAGAACCTAAAAGGAACACTGAACAGCTAAAAGTAGCTGAAAAAAACAGTTTAACTTTGCACAAGGAAGCTGAACCAGAACAAAATGTGAAAGGAGCAGTAAAAGGTTTTGAACAAATCTAAAGATTTGAAGGATGTAAAATGAGCTCAATTTATTTTCTAAAGGGAAAAAAAATGGCAGAAAAGGCTAAATACTGTATTTCAAAAAGCTAAAGTAGTATCAATTCCAAAAGTCATAGCACCCTTCTTGTGAAAGAGCTGAACATTTTGTTATATGATTTGTTGAAATAGCACAACAATTGTGGAACGAGAAAGATGCCGAAAAACTTACGCAAGAAAAATGGATAACAGTAGTGCGAATGCTTCATAAACATTCACGCAATAAAAGTATACAGTATCATTGTTTTTGTTACTGTGATACTTCAACATTTTTTCTTGTATTTGTTGAAAAGGTGAATTAATTTAGATGAATTTGCAGAAACCCGTGAATTCATACAAATCTTTTGTACATAAGGTGTTTAGATGGCTAACATCTGCATTATCTTTTATAATTGTGTCTGTTTTTAAATGAAGGCTCACTCGGCAGATATCATCTCGCTGCAGGTCCAACTCTGACGACAGCTACTCCAGTCGGAGCGTGAGCAGGAGGCGAGGGCGCAGACGGAGTGACAGCTACAGGAGCTCCGAGCGTCGATCCCGGTACGTTCCTCGATGAACTCTGAAAAAACGATCGCAGCCTTCCGTCTTCTGATGCGGAGGCAGATTAGTTTTAAATTTTAGCAACTAAACTCTTCACCAAAACTTTTCTCATTCTGTATTTTACTTTTAAAAAGTTTTAAGGCTCAAAGCATTTTCCACTGAACTCAAGTTTATCTATGATCCTGCGCACATCCATGTTTTAAAAGCTGACGTTTTTAACCCCGACTTCTGTGTGGAACAGGTCGTACCGCTCATCCAGTCGCAG